>JAECUM010052539.1:0-12658 GCA_016617855.1 Megalonaias nervosa
TATATATGTATGTCACAGTTGATAACTCTACCATAATATGACTTTAAAAGTTGTCACAGTTGATGAAATCTACCATAAAGTGACTTTCAATTTGTCACAGTTGATAACTGTACCTTAATATGACTCCTAATTTGTCACAGACGATAATTGTACCTTAATATGACTTCCAGTTTGTCACAGTTGATAAATGTACTTTAATATGAGGTCCAATTTGTCACAGCTTATACTCTACCTTAATATGACCTCCATTCTGTCACAGTTGATTAGACTTCACCTTTCTGGTATCAATTTCAAGAGAACCACCATACAAGTGATACTGTTGGAAGCTACGTTACTGCTTCAAGGCGGAAACAAGTGATAAAGTGGAGCAGAAACACAATTAAAGAGAAATTTGAATTCCGTTATATAAATATATAAACCTCTTTACTCCATATTTACAGATAGCGTCAAATAGTTGATAGGCATTTTGATTCATCAATGTCCTTTTGTTACACACCAAGAATATGACGTCATTTCCAAATGGAATACACCAAGGGCATACTGACATTTCCAACTGGAATACACAAAAGGATATACTGCAATTTCTAAGGCGATTACACTAAGGACATATCATCATTTCCAACTGGAAAACACTGAGAACATACTGACAATTCCAACAACATGAATACACATACCGATATTGAAATACATTAATGACATACTGATAAGTCCAACACCAAGAACATACCGATATTGAAATGCACTATAAAAATATAGTTCGTCCATCAAGTCGATGAGGACCACTTTAGTCATCCAGTGTTTTTTGGTAACAAATGGTCTGTGGGTGCGAGGTGGCCGATGAGGCCTATGTGCACCCTGAATGTTCTGTGGCATTGTGGACATGGGATGGTAGCAACGGTGATCGTGGAGTTGCTGGCTCGGGATTTCCTGGCCTGCCTCTGTTGTTCTGCCGCGATTGTCCTGTTGACCTCGCAAGCTTCAGTACCTTTACAGATGGAAGAGCGCCACACGACCCTGTCCTGGGCAGTCTGCTCCCACGTGTCATAGCTAATGCTAAAGTTCTTCAATGACGACTTCAGGATGTCCTTGTATCGTTTTCTCTGGCCTCCTATGTTGCGTTTTCCGTGTTCAAGCTCGCCATAAAAGAGTTGGAGTTTTTTGGAAGCCGGAGTAGTAGAGACAAACAGGGATTCTGGCTCAGAGACTGTATCCCCATGTGCCAAAGGCTCCTATTAAGTACGATTTCCCTATCCAAGAGACTCCCATCCATCCCTTTCCAACAACTATACTCAGATGCTAGATTATTTCATACCTCATCACCGATTATTGATGTTTCAACTGTTGAAATTAGAAATATTTCATCATCATGATAATAGAGACTAAACTTTATTATACCGTTCACACAACGACGACACTCAAACAAATCTTTTATTTCTAGTTATTAAGAGGATATTTTTTTGTCAATAGAAAATACTTTTGATCGATCAAGATCAATGGTAAGTTTAGTATATTTTTGTTGACTGATTGGATCATGAAAGTTATTAAATCCTTCTGACAATTTCTGCTTCAATTTTTCAAGATAATTAAAATACTCGCTGTTACCAGATCTGATAAGTGAATGTTTTAGCATGTCACGACCACTGAAACATATTCCTGATGTTTGATTGTTAATTGCAACTGTCAACTGTTTACCGTCTATCGTTAGATATTTGATTTTGCTATTGTTGCTACGTGTCACTGTCAAATTTTCAAACATTATTTTTATTGTTCACACAAAATTTCATACCCCAGTCGGAGAATATAATGTCAAGTATAGATTTTTTGTTAGATTTATCATCACAACGATATCCAAGTGCAAACGTATCTATTCCGTTTTCGCAATAACGTTTGTCATCAAAATTACTTAATCTACGTTTGATAATAGCATATGTTTCAAGTTTATGGTGATTTGTTCGAATAGCCATTGCTCTTATAAAACTAACGCCACTGTTAAGTGCGTACTTGTAATCATCAAACTCAATAGATTTTTTAACAAAATCGCGAGGTAAACCTTTTGCTTTTTGTTATTTTATTATTGTCTAGCAACACGGAATACATTTTACTCCGCAATCCAATAAAGTATTTCATTTCATCCTTAAATTTACCAATAACCTTTTTATTTGTATCATCATGAAATTTACTATCGCGAGGATAATCGGAAAGATCAAACAGATGTCGGTTATCAAAAATATATTGATATACATCCCCAGTCTCTATTTCATAAACAAGCGAATCAGTATCGGTAAACAATAGTTTACTTGACGGCCACTGCTTCTTAACAAACTTATAATGAAAATCGTACATAAGCCACTTCGACAAATCAAGTACAGAAGCTCCAACATAAATCAGCTTTTTTAGTTTTAGATTTGTTTTCGTCGCTGTATCGCGACAAGGTTCTTATTAAACATTTTCAACGCTGACAAAATCATCATCTGATACAAGTTTGTTTCGCCGGTTAATATCATTAACTAGCTCGATGTTTACTCGCTTTCTAATAGTTTCCATTGTCTTACCAAAGACGGAGTTGTTCATAAGCTTAAAGAAGTTTTTTTCGAAACCGGTTTTAGCTACAGCTCTCCTTGACGTGTGTGAGCTAATATAACCTCTCATCCACGGCGACTGATTAAATTTTAACACTCTATGAACTTTCCGCAACACAAGACCAACATCTACCGCGTGTTTTAGAACTTTGTAATGCAAAACATAATTTCGCTTATCAAGTAAACTTGGGACTAGTTTTTTAACCATAGAATTTTGTCTTGGTGATGCCAATACTTGTTGTTCCTGAGATAACAAACTATAATCGATTATCATTGATTCCGCACAAAACGGATAATCGTTATGTAAATCATGCAACGAAGCATGATAATCGAGATCAACTTCAACGAAATGCGAAACATCGTCTGGTATCTTTATTTCTGTTTCCGTCAGAAATTGATCAGGTGTAATCCAACGAAATCCACCAAACGGCATTGGTTCTGACATTGCATAACCATACAAATTATTGTAAAAAATATACTTCGATGGAAGCTCAGGATTATAATCTTTCATGTACTTATTGTTTGCTTCCGAATACTTTTTTGTTATCACGCTAATACCGCCTCGGATACCTTTCTCGATAAAGTTAAACATGTTAACATCTGTTAGTAATTCTAGTTCGATTTCACTAAACTTTAACAAAGCATCCCAAGATAACTCAGGAGCAGAGTGATACCAACACGGATCTAGTCCATAATTGTTATAGCTTACTCGACAGAAACTTTCGAACACGTCCGCAAGCAATAGCACATCCGTTTTCAAATATAAATCATGATAATCGCCAAATGTTTTGCAATCGAATTCTTTCCAAATATCTTGTGCATATTTGTACTCGTCATCGGTTATATTTTCACTTTTTAGCTGTGAATAAAATTTATCTTTGTCAGGTAAAGAAGTTTCATCACATTTACTCCAATCATCGAGGTACTCGTATGGAAATACTCCTTTTTTGTTAACAAGTTTGCTTGAATACCAAAACAATCTTGTAGGTTATAAAACTCAGTACAACCTTTTATCAGCTCATCTAACGATGCTGCCATAAACTGTAGGCTGTCGATGAAACGCAACTTACCTAAAGTAACTGACATATATTTTTCAAAATTATTTGGGATACACTTGATTATATTATCGAGTTTTAAACGAGACATTATTTCAGGATCACCAAAAGCTTCTACGATAATGTGACTGTCATATCCTCGGAAGTTGTGAAGAACAACTGGAATAAAATCTGGAGCATAAAATTTTAGATTACACTTATCGTGAGCCGCTCCACGATATTGCCCGGTCAAATGACAATGATCACGTACGTTTTTATTACCAGGTTCTATGTCAAAGGATTTATCCCAGATGTGACAAAATTCCACTTTTTCGTGATCGGATTCTTCTTGAGATGTCAGTTTTATCATTGGAACGATTCTCCTTAAACGTTTAAATATATCATCAACTTCACTAATCAACTGCTTGAGAGCCAAACAGCTGGATCCTTACCGCGATATAATTTAATCGGTTTGGACAAACTCGGATCAATACAACAAACTATCTTATACGCGACTCCGCATGGAACATGATTTTGAATTTTTCTTGTGCTCGATGGGTTAGGATTATTTTCTGCGCCAAGTACAGGCTGAAGTAGGCACTCAAAGTCGGCGTATATAACGAAAGGAATCTTTAGCTTATGATTATGATTAACAAACCGAAGAATTTTTTTATTCTCGCCTGGCATTGTTATTCGTTGTACATTATTACAGTACTGTAAACCCTTTTGTAATTTTTCATTGTCAGAACAGCCGTGTAAACAACAATAACAGAAGTACTTCTTACTTTTATATTTGTTATACTGTTTATCAACGAGTCCGTTGAAGTTTTTGATCCATACGTAATGATTTTTATAAAACAATAAGTTTATTGTCGATTGCGAGGCTTTTTCTGAAATATATCTTGGATAAACATTTTCATGCTCGTCAAGATCAAATACATTAACTGAAATATTATTTTGTTTTTCAAACTTCTGTATTTGATTTTCCGCAATTGGGAAGTCAATACCGGTTAAATTTAATTTTGTAACGTGACTAAAATATTTGTCAACGCGAACAGCATTTTTTTCTGCTCTAAACATCGCAGAGAGAATAGCCCACTGGAAGCACTTGTTATAAAAGTTTTTTCGTTTATACAGCATTTTTTAAAATTTTTTGTGGCAGGTCAATATACCCAGCGCTATTAACGCCGCTACCGCGTAATACGTTACATTTCATTGTGTGAAATAAAATTTCGGTAATCATCTCAAACTTCCAACCAGAACCTAATTGAGTGAATTCTTCTTTTCCCAAATTTCCTGGTGTATTTCATCAGCTAGCAATACAACATTAGTTCCAAGCAAAACACGTTTCGATTTTGCGTTAATGAAAGGATCTGCAATTTCCTCGTCAGTCGACTCTTCTGTCTTATGTAATTTAGAAAATATAACGTGATACTGCTCTAGAATTTTCAAACCCTTATGTTATTCAAGTTCACGTGTTATAGTTGGTTCTAACAAATGATAAAGATTTGTTGCGGTAAAGTTTTCTAAAACGATTTGTTTATCAAATCGATAGCTGCTATCAAATCCTGCGAAAGCAGTAGCTGTTTTTGTAGGTTCTCCTATAAGGCTCTTTTTCGCTATATCACGTAACTTCAGCATTGTTATACAATGTACTATCATATCTCTAATTTATTGTTCAAACAGGTAGCTCACTGGTGGAAGGGCTAGTCAAACAACCAATTAGAGATATAAATTGCTTATAGTATAATGACACAAAATTTAATGATGACGAACGTAAGTATTATTACGTTCACCCCAAGTACAACTTGTACGCGGGAAATATGTTGGGGTCGGTGATACACGTTAAATACGGTCAACCGTTCGGTAAAGCAACACCAGCTGGTTATAAGATCAGCGTTAAAGGTGACAATGCCGAGCGAGTTGAAATCTTTAGGAAGGATTTTATTTACACATTGTTTTGTGATGAAATTACAGAAGGACAACGAGTGTATCATGTTAACGGCGCAGTTGCTGATGATAATATTAAGAACTTGTCATTACAAGATGAGTTTCAATCGCATCCCGTGTTTGATTTATATGAGGCAAATGACAAAGGAATTATTCAAAATATCCGAACAAAAAAAGTGCTAGGAAAAATAAATAATAGCGGATATCTTAAAATAAATGTTAGAGGAACAAAAACAGATTTTATTAGTTATTATGGCCATAGATTTGTTTATGAAACGTTAATGGACCTATTCCAGATGGTTAAGTAATAGACCACATCAACAACATTAAAACAGATAATCGTCTAGAAAAATTGGATCTCGTCACGTCAGAAAAAAAAATAGCAGACAAGGACGAGGTGGTAGTATTAATTTTAGATGTCCGGCAAAACCTGTTGTTTCATTTAATCTTGAAACAGATCAGGAGCTAGAATTTCCTTCAATATCAGCTGCCGCAAGATATTTTGATATTAATCCTAGAGCAATAACATTTGTTGCAGATGGAGTAACAAAATCATCATTCGCAAGCGAACACAATGCTTGGATCATCTTTCGTTACAACGATAATTAAATTTATTGTAATATTTTCGCAAGCTCATCTCGACTAATACAAGTATGACACCACAACATGATAGCTTCTCTTTCATACACTACACTAATTTTTTTAATGTTATATAATTCTTTTTTTCAGAATCGGTCAATAAAATTTTATCGTTTCCGCCGTGAACTAAAAATAAATCAACCGAAATATTTTTCTGCAGCTAATACTTCTTTTTACAGCATCTTTGAGGGCATTGGAGTTATAAACCCTAACATGCTCGATATATCTTATCTTGTCCATCGTTATATTATTTAAAGTTATATAAAATTATATAATGAACCTCTTGGAAAGATTAAAGTATATCTATGCACCAACAGATATAACACAAGAAACTAATGTTATTAAAGATGACACAAACGTCAACGAAGTTGATGCCAACGTCAACGACGATGACGTTATCAAAGATGATGACAACGACGATACCGCAACAACGTCGTGGGACAAAAAAAATTACGGAAAACCGACAACTGGTCGATATAACGTAAAATATCATAACACAAAAAAATTTGAAATTTAATTTTACGGTAGATGGAAATTAATCTTTTTGGCGGCTGATAAAGCCATTCTTGAACATCAAAATTCGATTTTATATTTGTCAAAATATTTAATCTGATGACGATCTCTGATGATCGCCGACGATATCTAATATCATTATGCAAGCCTGTAAAATGCAAATCAGTATTACGTAAATACGAGAAAATTTACGAAAACATTATTTTCCAGCATTAATCTCTTTGGTAGTTTTCCAACTATTAAATTTATTGCTGTACCCGCGCCACTTAACGAGGCTTTTATCGCCACGCTTTTTTATTACTCGTTCGATAACAAAAACATCTTGTTCAGTTTTCTGAAGTTCTTGTTCGTAAAAACTACCAGTTATGGGTTCCCCGGCTGGACCTTTTAGCGCGTATGTTACGGGTATGTTAAAAGTACTTTATCAGCGATAAATACTTCTTCGGTCCAATTCGGAGTAAATCCTTTTTCAAATATTTTTTTGTTAATGAAATTCGAACTCTATCACCGACTTTAAATTTATGTCTGCGGTACATGTTTTCGTTTGCAAGAATCTGATTTTTAATTGCGTCGTTTGGTGACATTTTAGTAGTTTGATGTTTTGTGTTATTGTATTTATCAACGATCTGCAGAAGATAGCCAATATACCTGTTAGTGTTTTTAGCTCTCAAATGTTTATGTATCAACTAATTTAGTGTACTATTAAATCTTTCGATGACAACGCTTTTTCCTTCATTTCCCATAACATATTTTTTATGTTATTCTGTTCCAAAAACTGATCAAATTTTTTTATTAAAAGACTGCTTCGTGATCGGTCCAAATTTTATTCTTTTTTTTTTCTGTACCTGTTATTACTTGCTTTAGTGCATCGGTTATTGATGTTCCTGTCTTATTTGAAACGGGTACACTAAACGCGTATTTGCTTAAAACATCAATAACGTCAAAGAGATACTTCTTTGCAGCGCCATCAGCGCCAACGTTAAACTGAGCAAGATTTGACACATCAACTAAATCTATAGCCCAGATATCATCAACGGCATTCGCGACAACCATACGTCGCGGAAACGTTTTTTTAGGTTTGTGTAGCTCTGATGCCAGGTCATTGTATAATTCTTTTCCGAGACCGAGTTTGTATTTTGTTCCGATTAACCCCTGGACTAGCTTTCTATCAAATCTATCTCGTAGATTTTTAGGTTTCATATTTTTAAGGTCGTCTAGCATTATTTTATCACAGTCTGACTTTGAGTTCTCTACACGAACGTTATCAGTACGCTCTATATCACGATAACAGATGTGACGCATTGCTGTTGCATCAACTTGATTATAAAGCTCTTGTCCTTTCAAGGGATTATCGTTTTCGTCCAGTTATGTATCTAGCGGATTATACGGCCCAGCGTATTTGTGTCCGGGTAATGTCCATCCTTCTTTTGGTTTCGGTAACTTAACGATAATTTTATGTATATCCATCCCAGAACCAATTACTTCCCGGCGACTGCAGGATTGACAATAAAAAACAATTTTATCTTTATCACAACCACAATTACAACTTTGACTCATTATTATTTTAATCATCGACTAAAATAACTCTGTCCACATCCGAACCCAACGACGGAGTCGTTGGCGATGAAGTTGTCGAAGAAATAAATACAGTTTCTTCTACCGCAAACAGTACAAATCGCTTTTAACATCCTTCTGTTATTTTTTGTTTTTTTTCTCTATTTTTTTGGTCTTTGTTAGGTGTTTTAGTTTTACATTTTAAGCAATACGTTATAGTTTGCGACATGTTATATTCGATTGTCACACAAAATTTATTGCTATATTATCGTTGTTTATGCTTGGATATCTGTGAAATTGTAAAATAAACTTTAGAAAATCGGGATCTCTTGACATCTGCCGGATAAACATAATACAATAATAACCACAAGCTGATGTTCCAATCGGCTGTAGTTGATTAGACGAATAATTTATTTGTTTTAAATTTTTGAAACGAATCAAAATAATTATTGTCGTAAACAGCAACCAAATGCGTACCAGATACATCATCGAAGTTTTGTATGTTAATGATACACGAACGACCTGCTGGTACATTTTCTAATTTGTCTTTGGAAAATACTCCACGAAATCCGTTTTCGACTTCGGATTTTAATTTTTTAAGTAAATCAGAATTACTCAACGGCGCCTGGTTCCTGGTAGTGTCATTCCGCTTCCGATTCGTAGTAGATTTGGAAGCAGATTGCCTGCGCGTCACGCTAAAACTGGAGCTATTAGAATAAATCCTCCTTGTTTTGTTTTCCTTGGTGACTTCGACTTTGTCGTTGTTTTCCATTTTTTTTTTTTTGTTTGGTTGTTGACGATTTTTTAGCTGGCATTATATTATTTATTGTTACATAAAACTACGTCACCGATAGATCTGTTTGATACCGTGTCCTGATACCACCTTTTTAGTTGCTCCTGATACTGCCCCTGATGCTGCTGCTAGTCCAAGTGTCCCTAGTACAGGTAAAAGTTTTGGTATTGCCCTAGCTATTACAGAAAGTGCTCATCCAAACAATCCGCCGTGTTTTGACATCGCTGTTACTTGTGCAACGGACAGCTTAAGAACAAACGGTTTTCCTGCGATCGCTTTGCGATCAAGTTTATCGATTTATTGTTGCGTTAACAAAACTTTAACCGCTGTTTTATTCAAAGTCGCCGGAGATATCATTAAAGAAACAGACCGGCGTTTAGCAACCGGTGTTGATAATTTTTCAACTTCACTGGGCGTTAGATATATTTCTCGAGTTGTTTACTCGGTTTTCATTATATCAAGGTTGTTAAATTAAACTTGTACAGTCATTCTTCCTTTAGTCGCGTCAAATGTCAAGAATCTATCACTGACGTCTAGCGCGTATACGTTATACTGTTCAGCTGGAGCCTCACCAAGCGTCCAAGTAGCTTCAATATCAGCTGTAGATCCAATAGCTCGTTCGGATTGTTTTGATACGTAGAAGTAAAAGATATTTGGCTTCCACTGTCAGCGTCCTGATATTTTGTATTGCTAACTTGAGGTACATGTAAGCTCATGTAACGTTTCTTGTTTCATCGTCAGCAAAGTTACATTCCATTGCTCGTTCGGTATATTGTTTCGAATTTATCCTAACAAAGATTCGCCTGACATCGGGGTTATCAAATACGGAATTGTTCATTTCTTGATCACCGCGACGCGCCTGTCATTGAAATACAACAAACAAGTGTCGCGGTTATTGTTCGCTGGGAGCGGTTGTAACACGCCACGTGTAATCAGTTGTGTTAGGAATTGCTGTTTGATAAATTTTGTTTTGCTGGAAATATATCTTTTTTGTCCACGCGGTCAAAGTCGACTCGAGTTCCATCATCTTACTTGTCGATGGAACAACTCGTGGCATCCATAACGCTAATCTTGTAATAACAAACTGTCCTTCAGCTACTCCATCAGCGTGCATTATACAGTCGTTTTGTTCTGCTCGATCCAAAACAAGAGTATGCTTTAGTCCACGAAAAACTTTGTTGTGATCGCGACAAAATCCAAATATTGTGCTCAACAGAATCATCATTGTTATTTGGCGAGATTCTGCGTTATTGGCATCGTTTTCTTTACAAGTTTACGTACTATTTCTTCACCGCGTGGCGATAATAATTTTTTTTTTTGTGGTAGCTATCATAGCTCGTTCTGTTTCTTTTGTTGGTGCAATATTTGATATTACTTGTTTTATTTCCAATGCCGAAGGTGCAACACCTTTATTGTCCCCATTAATTTTATCGGCGATTTTTTTGTCCGACTGCATTGCCGGCCGCAGTCGCAAAAGATTTACCTGCGTCAAGTGCAATTGGTGCTACTTTATGTGCTATTCCATGTATATTCTCAACAAATGTTGTAAATATATTTCCAAAAAATCCACCTACAATTTTTCTTCTGTAAATTTTTCTTCGTCTCATCTTGTTATAAAATATAGGTTTACAAAATTGATCGTACAACAACTATTTCATTGCAACGACTTCGACGACTACGCTGTTGCGCGTAGGAGTAAGTAATACGTGAAAAAATTTCATTGTTAAGATTTAATTGTCACCCAGATTGATCTGTTAGTTGCATTGTTATACTCGTTATTTGATTTTCAAGAGTAATTGGATAGTATATCAATTGTCTAGGAGTAATTTGCATCAGTGATCCTGGAGGAACATATGGTGAAAACTATAAATAGTTTGACCTTGGTTCCCTAACGCCGAATAAGATTCTAGTGCAATAGAACAATTGATTAAAATTGTATTTACTTCTGTTCTGTTAACGAGTAAATCACCATCATACAATATACTTTGTTCTGCAACACTGCCATATTGTTGATGATTAAAACCAAGCAATGATGCAATACTAGTGGCTGGTGAAAAATCGATTATCAAATTATTTTTTAATGTGATTCTAGCTCGTAGTGTATTATAGTTAACTCAAAATAGTCTGCAGCGGCTCCATTTTTTTGTTATTAGTTCTTTTATCGTTTTATTAAGATCAGTTATGTTATACGCGCCTAGTCGTTTTTTGACTGAAACACATAAAGTCGTCGTTGACGTTTGTTTACCATAGAATGCCATTTCGTAGCAGAAATCAATCCAGTTTCGTATTGTTTATTTTGATCTAGTTCTATTGCGGGATTGTAATAAACAGAAAAGTTTGCGCTGTTTCTTGTTGTTTGCGATGAATCGAGTAATAATGTTGTTGATGTTAATGACATTATATTAATGTTGTTAGATTATTTTACGTGATAAAATCACTGTGTAAAATTTGGTACTCGGATGATTTTAGTAATCCACTCGATCTAAGATGATCTAATATATCAACAATTTCGTTGTCGCTTTTTGTGCTTTCATTACTAGCTTCTTTCGATGATATCAACAACATAAAAAAAGTCGGTCAACTATTTCAGCGGTGGGTACAAAAACTTTAACGCCAGACCCGGTTGTTTCTATTTCCTCTGGTAATCTTTTATCTCGTTCGCTTTCATACACTTTTGAAAGGTCAACCTTTACTATAATCTTTTCCTCTGGTCCTATACTGATCTGCTGTCGTATATAAAGCATCAGCAACAACTCCATCTCTCATTTTGTCCATCATAGCCAACATTCCTCCCTCTGTTTAGCTTATTTAAGCGCTTCTTCAGCTTCAAAAAAATCATTACGTATTTTTGTTAAAATATCTCTTATTTTTTTGTACTCATCTTCTGGACATTTTTGAATGTTATCAAGGTAGTTAAGTTTTGCATTTTTTAGATATTTTGTTATAAAATCATTATATTCACGTTTTTGTATTATTTCCCTTGCTTTTTTTTCCATAAATTCTTACCTGATTTTCGACAGGCATTATTTCTACGGTAGCTTCAGTTATTTTCTTTTGTTCCTCAACTAATGTCTTAGTTTGCTCTGACAAACTTGGTCCGCGGTAGTGTAAGCGCTACGTGAAAACGATTGGCTATTGCCAAGGTCATTTCGTCTAGGCAGAATAAACAATGTTTTATTTTTAAATTCATTTCAGAGTGATAGTTGATAGGGGTTCTTTCTACGTGACGAATTGCATTATTCTTATTGCGTTATTCAAGTGTTAAGAGACCACGTAATCTATCTCGCGAGAACGGGATGATAATTCGGGTGGATATAATACCCTTTATGAGCTTTCGTCAGGTAATTGTATTTCGAAAACCTTGAAGACCGGATAGATATTTTATTGTTGAAACCAGATTGTTTTTGAAGTTCATTTGTTTTTGGGAATTTAATAATTTATTCTCTAGAAAACCAAACGAGTGTACTGTTTTATAAATTCTGGGAGAAAGAAATTCAGTGGAAATTTATTCTGGAATTATTCGGAAACAAACTGTGATTCAATTGAGGAATTGTTGCTATTTGTACAAGGACCACATCTGACGTCATCGCCTTCCA
>JAECUM010052541.1:0-19682 GCA_016617855.1 Megalonaias nervosa
AAATATTGAATGATAATTATATTATTACACTCTTAATTACAAATGTATGAACAAACACTAAAGTCATTGAGTCAGACGAATGAACAGTACAGTAAATATTGGCCTCCAAATGAGTTCAAGGTGCGGGGAAAATTAGGACATGCACTATTCGGATGCGTTATCCTTGCATGAGATGGTAAGTGCATTATTTTATTGTTGACCATAACTTATTCTAATTAAAAACGAGTTCGATCAACGTTTTATTGGTGTTCAATAATGGTTGTATACACCGCATAGTGAAAATCTGAGTTGCCTCCAATACATAAATTGCCTCCAAAACAAAGATGGCGCACTTTGTAAAATACATTGAACATTGTAAATAATATCAATCATTTGTTTTCTAATTATTCTACATCTTTTTCTTCATCTTTTTCTTCATCATCATCATCATCATCATCATCATCATCATCATCATCATCATCTCATTATTATTATTTGTTGTATTATTATTATCATTATTATTATATTATTATTATTATTATTTTTATTATTATTATTATTAATATTATACAAAGCTCATTACTCTGTATTTCTTCATACTGAAATATTGATTTTTCCATCTTTGTTGACATGGACATTTTATTGTAAATAGAATGATAACTGATGACGATGCAGACTATGTTAAAGGCACATTAGTGCAGAGTGTGTAAATTTATGAATTTTAAAGATCATACAAAGAAAAAATGTGTCAACTTAAAAGCTGAAATAATTCTCAAAAATCTAGAGTTTGTGAAGATTCAACTAGATAATTGATAAATAAACCATAGAAAATGTGGGGACACGCTTTAATTACAACTTGTAGGTCACGAACTGTTACGGAAACCTCACCTGACCACAAAAACGGACACGTCATCTTCGTCCAGTGGGCGGGTTATGAGTCACGTGGTTCTAACTTATATATCTACTATAAACAAAAATGGCGGACGCACGAGAGAGTAAAAAACGTAAAGGTCACCCGAGCTTGTCGCTTTCCGAGATGAAACGTTGAAAAGCTGTCAGAGAAACCGTACGGGACCTATCAAGGATTCGTCTTGGGGACCAGTTTGTTCGATAGAGTGCATTAATGGAGAGTTAGTGCTGCCATCAGACACTAAAATGGCGAAGTTTTTGTTGGACAGGTATGCCAATATCTGCGTACAAAGTGTTCTCCAATTGTCAATATCTTGTTCCTATGTTTGAAAGCACATTGTTTTATTATTACTATCTTTACACAAGCACTTGATTTACTTTTTAATATTCCCAAAATGAATATGATCGGATGATCGATATTTCATTCGGTGATTGCATTGTGACACTTTATGTATTATATATGTTGGAGTGGAATTTAATTATTTTCTTTATAACAGCATGCTCATAGAGATCATTTGTATACACTTCCTTTACATTCGTGAGACCAAATGGGCTCGTGTATTTGCTTACAATTTACCTCTCATAGTATATGTAAGACAGATACATTGTAAGCAACCATACGTGTTTCCCCTGTGCGTGAAACATGTTCTTCAAATTATGTTAGGGAACTTAGATACATGTACAAGTTTTATCAATATGTATACCCCCTCTCTCTCTCTCTCTCTCACACACACACACACACACACACACACACACACACACACACACACACACATACTTTGGATTAATGTAACAAGCACATTACTTGCTTTAAAGCTTAATGACCTTATCATGTAAACGTGTAGGACAAATAATACATGTTTAATGTTTAACTGTTCATAGGTGTTCTATTTATGAATATAGAATTGATCACGTACAATAGGCCGGATGCTAATATTTTATTGCAAATATTTCAACTACTAGTTAATGTTTTTTATAAAGCATTGTATTGACTACAATTGCAAAATGATCATGATAAGAGAGGATGTTATAGTGATACCAGGATATATGGCGGCAGGTTGTTATGTTATCAGTTAAAGTTTTGAGCTACAATCAAGTTAGTTTTATTGATGTGAAATTATTTTAGATCTATTATATGTATTCTTGCTAAAATTAAGTATTTCAGTTCTACGTGTTTAACATAAAGCACAAAGAGACAGATTTAAAATATACATTATAATCCAAATGAATATTTAATACATAATTTTAGCAACGACGTTACAAAGAATTTAGCAAAGATGAATCCAAGCATACATAACCGATGTCCAGTACATCTTCATGCTTCACATCAACACTTGGCCAAGCGCTTTTGCAACATGCAGAGAGAATGAAGACACCTTCAGTATCTGAAATATTTTGCTATTGAAATCAGGAAGGTAAACTTTACAAATTTCTTTCAGATCGTTTGCTGTGGGGGGTCTTACAGTTGTCATTCTACTGAAAACAATGATGTTACAGATGCAATGCTGATAAAGGACGTTATTAAAACTGTGCCAGCAGGTTGAGTCCCCACTTCATACTTTTCGTATTTTGAGATAGAAAAAAAAAAATACCTTGAATTTCACTTTCTCAGAGGTGGGGTGGGGTATCTCAACTATGCCACCTGGTGCATGGAAAAAAAGGCATAATTTGAACTGTCGTTGTTTTGGATAGGCATAAACGTTCCTGTATTCTATGCTGGCTAACCCAATAATCACCGCAGTTTTGTTTCCCCTCTCAATACTAAAAAAAAAAGTTAGAGGACCAGTGATTGTATATTTTTAAATTGTGTCTACATACCCCATATGCTTTCTGTATGCAGTTTCCCATTAATAGCTATATCCCACATACAGTTCTTGCTAACACCCTCTTTCCATCTATCCACTTAGGTCAAGATGAATGCACATAGGACATAATTAATTTGAAAACAAAATACTGTGATAACAGAGTTTAAGTTTTTTTTTTCTGAACACTGAAATTTAGTTAGAACTTTATTCATTAGGAATGGTGATATAATTTATTTGGGATTTAATTCACAATGCTGTAAGTTCTTTTTAAATTTTCATTTTGTTTTCTATCGAATTAAATGATTTGTTGATTGTTACAAAACGTGTTGGTTTAATTTCTTTCCTGTTATAAAATGTTTGGAAATGGAAAGCTGTTTCTATTTTGATGATTGCTCTTCATGCACTTTTATCTTTATTTCATCTACTTTCTTTTCAAGGTTGCCAACGAAAAGGAAAATATAATTTTAATACGATAGTCCAAAGATATCATAAACCAGTTTTGATTTTCGTGCAAGACTACCTGCAGCTATGAACAATTTCTGGTGAGATTTCTGTTCTTGTATTTGAAACAGATATATGTAAACGTTTGCTACTGTATGCTATTTTTGTGTGAAATCAAAGATACAGTGCATAATCCGTGTCTTCTGATTTCTTTTAATGTATGTTTTATCTGTGTATATATATATATATATATATATATATATATATATATATATATATATATATATATATATATATATATATATATATATATATATTTACACACACACATCACCAAATCTTCTAGGTATGTAATCTATTAAACAGTAATTCATTTGAAATGTCAGAGTAATGTGGAATATTGAAGGAACTTTTGATCCAAGCAAAACTGCAATCCTGCCACATGAACCATTAGCCAAATCTACAATGTAGCTTTCGCTTTATGATATAAATCAATTTGTCTTATAATCTATCAATATGGGGTTACCATGACAAAAGAGACCAGCTTTAGGTGCTATAAGTATTGATTGTGGCATTCTTTCAGAGTATCTGGAGGAGTGTCCTGCATCACATTTCCAATACACATGAGTGGATCCTCTCACATGGCCAAGGCATTAATAAATGCCTACATGAATCTTTGTTGGAGAATGAAGAGCAGACAAAACCTTTGCTTGATCCCAAGAAGGATGCCAAAGTGCTGTAAACCTTGGCACAGGTGCTCCTGGACCAAAGGTTCCTAAACAGAGTGGGGTATTACTTAAATTTCTGGCATGCCATTTCAGGATTGCAACAATTGCATGGTATTTAAAAGAAAATGTTAAGACTGCTTTAAATGTTTTTATTCTCAACTTAAGAATAATTGACTATATATATTTACCATTTGAAGATCTGAATAAGTTAGCATTCATAAGATGTGTGCACATGATACGTGTACAGTGACTCTCTTTCTCAAGTCTTTGGTAAGTTCAGGTATAATACATGCACATCAGGTATAAACAGTTTCATGACATATCAATAAACACTTCAGTAAAGATTTTTTTGCATGCAACATTTTCCTACAGTAATGATTATTTAATAACTGTATTAATTTGTTAGCAGATTACAAATGACACATGTTACAAGATACACGTTTTTGATAATTGCAGAAGCACTGTTGAGCTTGAAGTTTTTCATCAGCAGATCCTGATGTGCTCTGCCAAGAGATTTTCATACATCCCTCTTGTGTACACGATTAGGAATGAGCTAGCTGCTTTGGATCACAGTATCCATAGTGGCAGAGGTGTAATGAGAAACAAAGAAGGGGAGATAGTGTAAGTTTGTTTCACTATAGGAAATTAGAAATAATTTTATATATTGATTGTACATTATCCCAGCTTGGACATCAAGCCAATGAAATATTATTCATATGTACAAGCCTTGAAAACTTTGTATCACATACAAGTCATTTTGCAACAAGCGGCACACATTTCTTTTTTTATATTTGTGATAAGGAGTCTTAATATTTTCATGCATACAGATCTTGTAATTAGTATTTTTATCATTCTAATGGATATTTATTTTGATTTGAGCAATATAATTCTAATAATTAGATGCAATGATACGTATAGCACTTTCCCAAGGGACTGACACACTTTATTAACGATATATGGGGTTCGTGGAATTTCCTGAGGAGGTTTGGCGAAGATTCTGTCATCATGATGATTACTAGCTAATACCTGTTCTTGAAAACATGTTGCCTTCTGAAGGAATGGGCAAGAATGCATCCTGTCTCACATAGTATTGTGTAGATAGAACAAATACGAACAAAAACACCCCCTCAACAACTCCTTCTTGGGAACTAGTTATGAGGCTCTAATATTGGGTGAAAAGTTAATATGGGTCAGCATGGGGATGCATGTCACACAAATTAAGAAAATAGAATTTTTTTAAAACAGGTATCATCGATGTTATAATAAAAAAGCAGTAGATGGTCCGTCTACCCTTGCAAGGAGAAGAAAACATATCCCCACATTAGGGAATGTAAGGGTGCAAATTTCTGTCGATCTCTGAAGAGCACATTAATTTGGGCAGGTGAACGATTAATTAGATTTATGGGGACCGTGTCGTGTTAAATCACCATAATGCACGGATTTGTAATGTCTGTGTCATGAGAGAAGTGATTCTTAATGAAGACTTCGTTTATTTAACAGTCAGACAGACTAGAAGGATAGGGTTAACTTTCGATCTTGTATCGGAATTGTCAGATTTGAAATTGTCGAGGATCAGTTATTTGGAAATCTAGAGGTCACGCAGACTACAATTTTGGGCCTAGTTAGAAAAGGCGGAAGATATATTTAATCCGGATTGGTTACGCTAAATAAGGGGCGTGGTTCCCACAAGAAAATTCTTGGGTTTAATATGTCCTATCGCAAAAATTTTAGTCAGTCTACGCTTTTCTCCAAGAGAAAGTAAATGTAGGAGACTCCGAGTTTGAATTTAGAAGAAATTCACTCGTAAATAATTATCCAAGGGATCGGATGTCTGGAAAGACGACGGACACGATTTTGGCGGTAGAAGCGAGCGAAGCTTGAAAACACAAGGTATTTGCGCCATTCTCATGTAATTCGTTGATATCAATATAACGATTTGTTTGATTTATTTGCTTATATTTGCAAGAATTTATTTGTTTAAATTCGTAGATCAATTTTCTTGATATGAATACAACTGTGTGAGTTCATCTATATGAATCCGTACAATGATATTCTTTATATAAGTTTGACGAATTGTTTGAATGTGTCGTCTTGATTGTTATAGGAAAATACGTATCTAAGAATTTCATGCCTTACTTTAGTTGATATGAGTTACGAGAATCCGTGTGAATTCACCGACCTTAGATGATTTCACGTATGATAAAGACTCGAGTGCGTATTGACTGAAATTAAGTGAGATTTCATATATGCTAGAGACTTGAATGTGTGTGTATCCGCTAGAAATAACATAGTTAAGCCATATAATGAATTTCATTCATTCATTTGTGTAATTGAGACGAGAACAGAACTGTTATGTGTTTTGGGATGATAATGTGAGTCAGGTTGAAAGCCGTTAGGAAGTACATTAATCTTATGAAACTAGGTTTATTTATGGTCTACCACGTTTAGCTTGACCAGATAGCCTTTGGTATCTGTTTGAATTCCGATAGAACGATATCTGACATAACGAGAGGGGAGTAATGATCTATTCCCAGTAGGACATCTGACAGAAGATTTAGGTTGCTTCTTTGTTTATATTCGGAAGGTGAAATAGCTCCACGGGACGTATCCAAGTACCTACCTATCGAAGTATCTACGTATCACGTATTTCCGTATCCACCTACCCACACAAAGTTCGAGGGCCGAAAGAGGGGAGACAATAGAGAGTCTAGAGAAGGGAAAAGTGGAAATGACCGAGAAGAAAAGTCACAGAGAAGTTGGAGAACAGTCACAGTGAAGTTAGAATGAACCGGAAATAATCAGGTTATGAAGTTGTACGAGGCAATGACTTCGATTGTTCACTCGATTCTATGATGAACTAATTCTATCATTTAAAACAAATCGGCTATTTATGTAAGTATATTTGTGTTTTGAAATTCGGTGAATGATTTAGTTCAAAAAGAAGTGTATCTTCCTAATGTAATGCATTATGTAACTGATTAAATTGTTATTTCATGTACGGGGGCTCGTGTCATTCTGTTTTATATATCTGCTCAGATCTCTCTCTATTCCACCTATAAGTTTCACACTTTATATTAATATTTACGCGATCCAGGCAATAACACCGAAGGCGATCACCCTCTAGATAACGATAACCCAATTTCCACTACAACCCACCCCCATCAAAGTGGGGGCTACGTAGCAGGGAGCTTATACAGAAAGCCCTCATCTGTCAACTTGACGGCAAGAAGGGTATGAGGAGGAGAAGAGAACTAAAGGAAGATGATCCCAAGAGAATTTGTAGAAACCTGGCGCCTCAAGAACCACCATCAACTCTAGTTTTGGTGAAGAAGATCTCTCGATTTTAGTTATGTAAAATATGAAACAGTGTCTGATATATGGAGGTGTCTGCTAAGGCAGGTTACACTTTATATAATATTCTGTAAATATCAGTAGTTGAAAACAATGTATAACGCTGTATCTGCAGTTGCTGAAAACTTTTTGCATTGATTATTTACGACCTTCTTGCCCACATTGGTGTTTTAAAAAAATCTGAATGAAAGCATTATTGTTTGATGCAATATCATGTACAGTTACAACAAAATAAAGAATGAAGTCAACTGTATTCATTTATATACAAATTCATACATGCAAGAAAGCGTTTAAGTTTATGCAAGCCAAGAGGGGATGAAGCCAGTGTATTGTCCATCCATATATTTGTCACGTATCTGCCAAAACAGCAAGAGGGAATTACATATCTCTGTCCAGACCCCAGCCTTCCATGTTGCTGTAGTATGAACTGCCTATAGGCAGTATGTCTATTGGTGCCCATGAAGTCAACTTCATCGTTGAAGACAAAAACATCCCATCTGTACATCCTGGACAAGGCAAGTACAGCCTCATCAAGGATTAGAACTTGAAAATCCTGAAAAATTATTCCAGTTTATAATATGCTATTTCGAAAATGTAAAAAAAATATATTTTAAAAAATAATAGGAACATGCACTTATTCAAATGTTATTCATCTTCCATCAGCAAATTCCACTGTAAAATACACATGGATCAAAACTGCACATGGTTTTTATTTTGTCATCAGCACTGAGAGTTCCATCACAACTAGAACTGATATTAAGTGTAGTTTTATGTTAAGATGGACAGCTCAAGGTTTTTGGGAAGCATTTTTAGAAGTCAGAGACTCCTGCATTGGGATTAAATAGGAATTAATGATTGCAGATGAAGATAATATTTACATAAGAATTTTATTCTTGTATCATCATCAGCTTAGATTTGTTTAGCATAGTGAGGTACCCACATTGAAACCAGGTAATAAAAAAAATCTACTCGATGAGTATCAACTTTAAAAAAGAGTCCTTATCATTTGCATATGTAAGCATGTCTGTTTTTGGATGGCTTACAATTTTAAAATTCATTCACATTGGTTGCAAAGAAATAATCTACGCAGATGTCTCATTTGGTAAGCAGTATAGCTTAAACCCTTGAAACTTCTTACATTAAATAAACTCTTAAGCATATTAAGAATAATGCATTAAAAGACTGTATGCATTCTAAACAAAAGTTGATATATTCATTACCGGCAAAAGTGATATGCAGAGCTGTCTCTCACAACACCTATTCCAGGTCTGTGGGCATCTCTCTACATTTTCCACACACTTGCTTTCTTTCTGGATTGATATTAGCCTGAATGCTATTGTTTGAAGATGTGCTAGCTTTGCTATGTTTTTATCATTTGAATTACCACACACATGTATTACAGTAGTCTAAATAAGGTTCAATGTAACTGTTGTAAATTAGTTTTCTGCACCTTTTAGGGAGAAAATGTCTTATCCTACTGAGTAGCCATAAACTTGAATTAACTTTTTTACTGATATGTTTGATATGTTCAGTTCATGATAGGTTATTATCTACCTAAACACCAAGTAGTCTATCATGACAGACCATTTGCAAATTTTTATCCTTCTATGTCAGACATAGTTCATCACTACCAAGATTTGTTCTTTTTTGCAGTGTTGGGATAAGTAGTATTTTAGTTTTACCAGTATTTACCACCATGCCATTGCATGTGCACCAGCTGTCAAATTTGCTTAGGGCATCCTGTAAAGAAATTTCTAGTTCATGCTTTGTGTTTTGGATGTCTGTCAACGTTGTGTCATCTGCATAGAGATCTGTAGATGAAATTGAGTCCCTTAGCAAAAAGTGGTAGGCCATTAATAAATAATATCATTAGTAATTGACCTAGAATTGAACCTTGTGGTACTCCATATCTAATTGTTCCAGGTTCAGACAGAACATTATATAAACATGTTATGTTCTCTCACTTAAGTTTGAAGTAGACCATCCAGTGGCGTCACTTGGGTTGGTGTCACCTGGTGCAGTAACTCATGGTGATACCCCCATGGATCTCCTTCCTGCATAAAAATTCAAAAATTTTATTGACAGTCATGTGCGGTAACTCATGGTGTCACCACCATGGACCTCCTTCCTGCACAAAACTTAAAAAATTGTATAGACAGTCATTTTGATGTCACCTCTTCTGATGGTGTCCCCACCCTCCTAGTGATGCCACTGAAACCATCTAATTGTGCTTTCATCACATTGGTAAATTTTCAGTTTCATCAAAATGATTCAATGATCCACCATGTCAAAAACTTTCATGAAATCTACAAATACAGATCCTATTATTCTACCTTGATCAAGCATTTGAAGCCATTTATTAGCTAGAGAGATCAAGGCAGTCTTACATGAATGTTTCTGTCTAAAGCCTGAATGATTAGTGTGTAACAGCAAGTGTTTCATTAAATATGACATGAATGAGTCATGGGCATGTTTTTCCATCAATTTTGACAAGTTTTGGTAGTATTGAAATTGGTAGTTATCAGCATCATTCTTAGAACCAGATTTGTGCATAGGCATTAGTTTTGCAGTTTTCCATATTTTGGGGACAGATGAGGTTGCAATACTTAAACTGATTATGAATGTTATGCTGTCTGAAATAGCTGAGGCAGAATTTTTATGAGTGGTGAACCAATCTGATCAAGTCCTGTAGCTATTTTGGTATCAAGTTTACTGAGACATTTTTTAACAAAGTTTTTTTGATACTGGTGGGATAGAGAAACATATCACCGTAGAGATTTTGCTGCTGCAGAACTTTTTCAGTTCATTAAAGTTCTTTTCTATCACTGGTTCTTTTAACTTAGTGGTAATGTTGGTGAAAAAATCATTGAAAACATTCAGTGACTTTGGTGTCATTTACCAGAAGTGAGTGAATTTTATTTGTCTGATCTTTGTGTGTTACCCCCAATGAGTTCATTGAAGACTTTCCAAATGGAGTTTGTGTTGCTCTTTTTGTTTTCAAGCATTGATTGATAATAATTTATTTTAGCCTTTTTGATCATACTTGTTATTTAATTTTTCCATACTTTATATTGTGCATGGTTTCCAATAGCCTTCAGTTGGTCTCGCGTCTTCATAGTATCTAGGATTTCAGTAGTAAATCAATTAGGTTGGATTTCATACTTTGTTCAATGTACTTTCATTGGTGCATGCCTAGAGACTGCATCCATAAATAAGTCAGTCCACGCCCTCAGAGCTTCATCTATCTCATCAAAATTTTGGATTATATTCCATGGAACTTTATATAGGTCATTGAGAAATTTTTTTTTGCTACAATTTTGGAACAATCTGTAAGTGATAGTTTTGTGTGTTTTTCCTGTTTCTCTTGCATTTAACCTTTCTTGTCACAAAAGTAGGATAGTGGTCACTAAGACCAACATTTGGTACATTAACGTAAACCACATTGTCTGGTAGGTTGGTATAAATGTGAGTAATAAGAGTGCTTGATATTTCTGTTACCCTTGTGGGCTTATTTACCAGCTGGACTAGGCCTAATGATTCATTAAATTCCATCCAGTTAATCCTTATTTGAGTACTGAGTAGGCCCTTATTTACACTGCCATGTATATATGTTTCTTTCTCCCATGCAAGAACATTTTCTATTTGTTTCATGAAGTTATCATTCCAAATTGCTTTGGAGGAAGGTGGCCTGTAAATGAAACCAACTAGGAATGATTTTGTATTATTTTGAGAAATTTCCACCCAAATACTCTCAATTTCATGTGATTTCAAGTCAGGTCGCCTTTCTGCATTTACATCTTCCCTAATGTATACAAGACTTCCCCATGCTGTGTATCTGTCCCTGTATAATGGTTTATTGAAGCCTTGACAGTAAAATAGATTATCATTGTGGTTAGCATTTAATTTGCTTTCAGTGGGTCCTAAAACATGTATATTATTTTCCTTGGAAGACAACATTAACTTAATCTGGTCTATTTTCCCCACTATACCTTGTACATTTAAGTGACCCATGTTAAAACCTTTTGTATTTAGTTTCACATTAATTATATGTATGTCATCATGTAATGGGGTACTCTATGAGATTGTCTCCCTTCTACGTTTATCATTTTGGTATTATATAAGGTGGCCATATAAATGAGGTGGCCCCTGTATTTTCTACGGTATCTGTGCATGGTCTTCCTTTATCAAATGATATTGGGGTGGGGTGGTGAGTAGCAACAAAAAGTAAAGCAGTTTAAACATACATTGTTTGGTAAATAAATAATCTTTCAAGTATGTATTTTCTAAGTTGTGCAAAACACTAATGACTTGTAGATATTAGAGTCTTTGCCAAGTATCAAACATTTTTCAATATGTATCAATACTTGTTTTGCAAGATATAAATAAACAATTACCTCATTCTTGTCTGCATTGTTTGAACTATGTGCAGAGCCTGGTCAGCTCTGTTTTCAGGCTGCACAGCATGTCTTCCTCCTTTTCCCCCTCTGGTTCTTGCTCTATGCCTCGTCCTTCCTCTCCCTCTCCCTCCTAAAGGTCGCTCTGGACTTAAGCTTGAAAGTGAGCTGATTTCAGTCTGGGTAATAACAAAGTTTCTACATTTGAGTTTATCATTCGGTGTGTATGTTCTCTATTACACATTATAATTGCTACTGTGGCCCAGTTGTCTCTCTAATGAATTTTAATATGTAAAAGTATTCATGATTACTTATCAAACTCATAGGAATATAGTGCTAATTGAGAATCAGAAATTAATGCATGCGAGGTTGTGATTTGATGGAAGTTTTCTGAGCTGGATCAGGTCAAGTGGGGTGGGGTGGATCCAAAATTTAAAAAGGGTCCCTACTTTCCTCGAATGGGCACCAAGGCAAAGTCTAAGTGTCTATTAACTCGGTGTGCATAAAATCCAACAAAGCTGCGCAAGAATAAAACGGTGGTCAAACTTCAAGTGACAAGTGACTGTATGTTTGTGTGTGTATTTTTTTATGATATGGCCCTGAGTTTTGGACCTGGATTCCATACTCTTGTCACAGATTTTAATAAAACTGTTATTTAAAAACTTGTGTATGTAAAGTATTAACTTGGTGAAGCAGAACACGAATTCTTTTCCTCTTTGTTTGAAACGCCAGGACGACGAGTGTTAGGAGTCCACTGGTGACGATCTGGTTAGAATTTATAAATTGATTAATGAAATTACTAAGTTTTGAGCATTTTTAAATATCGTAGATGCTTTTCGTTTATAAAACTGAGTGGACGGGACATGACGGAGTGCGAATACCATGCAAGAAATCGAGTAGGCCTACCAGTGGGTTTTTGCATTACTGTATGATTTACTGCACGTCGATTTCAGTCATTCTCGTACCACAAAAACTTTTAAATATAACTGTAAAGTAGTTCTACATAAATTTCAACGTTTCCTCTCAAAATTAAAATTAGAAAGGAAAATGATAAGGAGGAAAGGATATGGAGAGAAGAACGAGATCAGAAGAAGATCATACTCACCGTTGTTCACATTTTGCGTGGTCTCGTAGCGTGGTTGTGTTGTACGTCATCAACTTCAGTGTTTCAATATGGCATATAATTATGCAAATTTCGATCACCGGAATTATGTGTGTTATTCTTTCGGGATCTGCCGATCACTGCCGAGCGGGATTTCAATACGGAGACGATAGATTCGTTACTCTACGTACGAAGATTTCAGAGAGCTCGTATTTCATTATGAGAACCGCTACGTACTTGATATTACCCCATAACTGCCTTTTACGTAGTATTTAATCAGTTGATATACATAAATGTCCCAACATTTTTGCAAGAAAATTCACACTCAGCTGCACTATTGTGCCTTTAATCTACTTGTGTTGCTGCTTCGTAAAGCACCCAACAAAACAAAACATCCCATTACTAAAAATGTTACATGAGCGTGTTTGGCTCCATCTTTGTCTCTTATCTCAGAGTATTCAGTGGTCATTGTTGATGAGACCTTTGATTTAGCTATTGGTTGTACGATCACGAACTGGGCCTAATTTTGAACGTTTTTAACGGTCTAAATGAAAGAACCGTTAACAAACTATACAATTGTGCCGTTCTTTTTTTCAAAGAGGAGTGTTGCATTTAGGATCCGGACAAAAGGAGTCCGTATGAGATTTTGGACTCATATTACTTCATTAGAAATGTCACATGCTGGTGAATATTGTTTGAGTGGGCTCGTAAAAATTGAGAATGATATAAATACGACTTTAGCGCTTATAGAGTTCTTCTGAGGAGGGATTGAACAAATTTACCCCTCCTGCATATAACTACCAAACATTTTTTGTTCTGCTAAAAGTACATATTAGGGTGAATTTCAATATAACGACTGAGGGGGAGATAGAGTTCGGACGGAAAGAAATGCAGACTGAGGTTTTCATAATGTAACCAAAGCTAAAGCATGGGGAGGGAGCCAAGTAAGGGACAACTTTGGGCCATATTACCTGTCTTTCATGGAGCTGCTAATTAGTCAGTTTCATAACTTTTACGTATAACGAATGTAGCAGGAGCATATATTATATAATTTTATATATTCATGTTTTAATTAGGCTGAAGTGGGTATTTTATTATTTTATATAATTAATGTTCATTGATGGGTGAAATAAAGTCATCAGTTGCAATTACTGTGTTATTCTTATTTTGCACATATTTTAGCCAATTAGGCAACCTTTAGCCAGGATTACCTGCTCAAGTTTTGTTCGCTCTGAGCAATGAAGCTACCGTGATTACTGTTCATACTAAGTTGTTTTATTATATCACAAGTGGTAAGTAACTTTCTGATTGGTTACTTTGCTACTTGTCTGTATAAACAACATAGCATGAACATCATATTAGTGGTGGTCATTCCATTGGAGTTTCTGAAGGGTGCTGGCCATGGGACTGCAGTACAACTACAACAGATTAAATTTATTCGCGTACGCATACAAAATAAAAAGAAACCCCACAAAAATTAACATCTTCCTTCTGCCTTTTCTTCTTTTCTCCACCCCTTAAACTCTCTCAAAAATGACATACGGGTTTTCAATCCCACATAAATTACTAAGGTACTTATGTATACATACAAACACTCTACCCAATATTTAGGTGCCAAGTCATCCTTAATTTATAACCTAAAAATTACTTATTCAAACCCCACCCAAGCACTAAGGTACTTTGCTGGAGAGAAAACACATAACTCTTATTTCAAGTGCTAAGGCACTTTCAATTTCAAACTTAAAGATACTAAACAAAGCCCTAATAACACCCGCAATAAAACAAATAACCAATAAAAAGAAAGCGCTAAGGTGCAACAATAACCCCAACCACAATTGAACACTAATATACAAAGGCATATAGAAAAACTATACAACACAACAACAAAAAACACAGAACATGCACACACCAAGCAAATACATGAATGCACCTAGACATCTTATTTATTTACTTTTTTATTTAAATTTTTCTTATGGCTTACTCAAAACAAATCATTCCAAATTTCATTTATTTACTTAGGTGTAGATAAGGAAAAAAATCTATATCTGATTTGATCTAGATAGTGCCGCCCTAACACCTCAATAGAACACTTACAACAAAGCACGCACTAGTAACACAACATAGGACATCCTGACTCCGGCAGAGTCACTTCGCGAAATAACTTTTGATTGGGATTAAAGGAGAGGAAACCAGCCCTGGATCCTGATAGTTCTAAGGGAAGGGAGTACGATCCTAAGTTCAAGCAAGGGAAGATAGAAACCACGCCCACTGCCAGCCCAGGCAAAGGGAAGGGAGTATAACCTCACCAAACCTTATGGGATAAAGAAACTTGAGAATTTGATGAACAAAACGTAGAGCAACCCCACTAAATTTTATACGAAATTTATATATTTCAAATAAAACACGAACACCACAACACTAAAGGGTGGACACGGGAAACCCACACCAAAACACACATTTCGGAAAACATAGGGTGTCACTACTAAGTCCTAACCAGCCATATATGCTGGGACGGGGATAAGTAGTGTCAACACTCGAAACGTGCCTGATGATTCATTTGCTTCAAGGAAAATGTGACTTTACCTTTGTCCCATATGATAAGGTAAATAGATTTATAATACAGTTAATGTAACAGTTTTGTTTATATGTACCCTGAATATTTCTCTGAAATGTATGTTGATGCATTTTTTTAAATAGGTTATTGACCTGCATATTCTTCTCTGATCCTATCATTCTGTCCATACGATTGTCTGTCTGTCTGCGCTACTTTTGCTCTACACACTGATTGTTTTGTGTTTATATTTATTTGGTCCACTATCTCTCTAGATGAATAATTAATAAATATGTAGGGTAGTAAGTCATTCTTATTGAATGTACTGTAAACTGAATCAATGTACACATGCAGAACAATAATGCACTGATGATTGTATTGTTATTTATAGTTGTAAATGTATTTTTATAGTATTTGAAGGGTGTAATAAAGCAGGAGAAATGTATTTATCTCCGTTTACCAAACTCGTGCACAATAAACCCAATTTCTTATAACAAATACTGGACTTTTATCTTCTATTCTCTGAGTAGAAGGCAAGTGCTGTAACATTTGGCGCCCACCGTGGGACTCATTGTGCTGAAGCCGAGGTTGTGTGTATGTGCATTATGAAAGGAGGACTGGATCAAGTGGATTAAACAAAAATAGACGGAGATGCAATTCCCTTCAGTATCACTCCGCCAGTGGATGTGTGTCTGTGGGTGCTACAGCCATATAAACTTATAAAACAAACTTCATCATAGAAGAATAAACCAGGAACACAAAAATGGTTCTTACAGAGTGATACTTATTTTTGAAATATTCTTGCTTAACTGACCCTATATATTTACACACACACACACACAAACACACACACACACACACACACACACACACACATATATATATATATATATATATATATATATATATATATATATATATATATATATATACTATATATATATATATATATATATATATATCACACAGAGTGGAGAGTTGCTCTTTCCAAGGATCCTGTTATAAAGGAATGGGTAAAGCATGTACGAGACCAAGGAAAGCCTAATCGACAGCGCCTCCCTACTGGAAGAGATCATTTAGCATTATTTCGGACCTTTGACAATTTATACATGCGAAAAGGTCTGCTATACAGGAGGACAAGTGCTGATGATCATGATCAACTACAGCTGGTACTTCCCAAGTCTCACCGTGAGGAGGCTATGCACTACTTACATGATGATTGCGGTCATTTAGGCCGAGACAAGACACTTTCTCTCCTGAGGGATAGATTCTATTGGCCGCGCATGGCAAAAGATGTGGAAATAGGGATCCACAAAATGCCGTTGTTGCATGCTTAGAAAATCGTAAACGGATGTTCGAGCACCACTCGTCAATATAGTGCATACACAGCCATTGGAACTCGTTTGCATCGATTTTCTGACTCTTGAGATGTCCAAAGGAGGCTACCAAAAGATACTGGTTATTACAGATCATTTTATCACAGGCCATTGCAACGAGAAACCAGAGAGACAGGACTACAGCTGAGCCTCTGTGTAATGGTTTTATAGCGCATTATGGTATGCCCCAGGGTTTACATTCAGACCAGGGTGCAAACTTTGAAAGTAAGATCATCAAGGAATTAAGTCAAATTACTGGAATAAAGAAGTCTCGCACGACGCCCTATCATCCAATAGGTAATGGTATGTGTGAGCGGTGGAATAGGACATTGCTAGATATGTTGGGAACTCTCAACCCAGATCAGAAAAGGGACTGGAAAAGCTATTTAGGACAATTGGTTCATGCATATAATTGCACGCGCCACGAGTCTGCAGGCCAGACGTCATTCTTTCTGATGTTTGGAAGAGAGCCACGTCTACCTATTGACCTCGCATTTAGATTAGACAAGAGTAGTGGATCGGACAATTGTCCATTTATATTAAATCTCTTCGGAACCGATTGGAAGGATCGTACAAACTAGCCACATGTCTTGCGGAAAAATCTCAAAGAAAAACAGAAGAGGGCATATAACATGAAAGCAAGAGCTGCAACTCTTCAGCCTGATGATAGGGTTCTTGTGAAGATTGTGGCACTTGATAGAAAACGCAAAATTGCTGATCGCTGGGAGACTAATATTTACATTGTACAATCCCAAATGAACTCGGATATTCCAGTTTACGTTGTACGATCGGAAGAGGGCAAAGGACCTAAACGCACGCATCATAGAAATTTGCTGCTTCCTATTGGCGCCTTGCCAATTCAGTCGGAGCATAGTAATCGTAAGCAAGAGAAACAAGCTTTCAAGTCCGCGACATCGAAGACTAGAAATTCACCCAAGAATAAGCTCAGGGAAACAGATTCAGACCAGGAGGAAAAGAGCTCTATATCGCTTTATCTTCCAAGTGATAATGAAATGATTGGTGTATCTGGTAGTTCTGAAATGGCAGATATGTCTGTCAGGAACAGTGTTGAAGATGATTTAACCGACGAAAAGTCAATTGCAGACTCCTCCAGTGAGAGTCTTAGAGGGGATGATGAAACCTTTTCAAACCAAGATGATGGTAATCCCAGTGTGGGAGGAAAGTTGGTTTTAGTTAGTGCAGTTGATGATAATGAGCAGAGTGGTCATGCTGTGAACAGTCTGGAGCTATGAATCCAGACGACACTGTGATCAACATTAATAATGACTCTGCAGTACCAGGTCACACCAGGGTTGAGAGTCCCAGTAACGTAGTAGTTACTGATCAGTTACAAATAGAGAAGAGTTTCTTGCCTGTTTCAGTCCTACGACGTTCTAGTCGAGTGACTAAAGCACCTTTATGGATAACCTCTGGATACTGTTTTGTCCCAAGCCGTTAATGAGCCAGACTGGCTAACAAAAGTCCGTATCCTCCAGTCATTGCACACAAACGGAGTTTTTAACAGTATGCCGGAAACCATTTCCAAAGCTATGCTTTCCATCATGGTTGATACCCCTAAATGATGAGGACATCATTTAAATGTGTGGTCGAAAGTGTGCAGCAGGAGCACATATTTTATAATTTGGTATATTCATGTTTTAATTAGGCTGAAGTGGGTATTTTATTATTTTATATAATTAATGTTCATTGATGGGTGAAATAAAGTCATCAGTTGCAATTATTGTGTTATTCTCATTTTACAGATATTTAGCCAATTAGACAACCTTTAACCAGGATTACGTATTCAAGTTTTGTTCACTCTGAGCAATGAAGCTACAGTGATTACTGTTTATGCTGAGTTGTTCTATTATATGACAAATGATAAGTAACTTTCTGATTGGTTACGTTGCTACTTGTCTGTATAAACAACTTAGCATGAACAGCATATTAGGGGTGGTCATTCCATTGGAGCTTCTGAAGGGCGCTGGCTATGGGATTGCAGTAAGAAAAGTGCCTGATGATTCTTTTGCTTCAAGGAAAATGTGACCTGACCTTTGTCCCATATGATAAGGTAAATAGATTTATAATACAGTTAATGTAACAGTTTTGTTTATATGTACCCTGAATATTTCTCTGAAATGTATGTTGATGCATTTTTTTAAATAGGTTATCAACCTGCATATTCTTCTCTTAGCCTATCATTCTGTCCATACGATTGTCTGTCTGCTTGCGCTACTTTTGCTCTACACACTGATTGTTTTGTGTTTATATTTATTTGGTCCACTATCTCTCTAGATGAATAATTAATAAATATGTAGGGTAGTAAGTCATTCTTATTGAATGTACTGTAAACTAAATCAACGTATACATGCAGAACAATAATGCACTGATGATGGTACTGTTATTTATAGTTGTAGTAAATGGATTGTATTCTATATGCAGGGTGTAATAAAGCAGGGGAAATGTATTTATCTCTGTTTAACAACCTCGTGCACAATAGACCCAACTTCTTATAACAAATAGTGAACTTTTATTTTCTATTCTGTGAGTAGAAGGCAAGTGCTGTAACACATGGCGCCCACCGTGGGACTCATTGTGCTGAAGCCGAGGTTGTGTGAATGTGCATCATGAAAGGAGGACTCGATCAAGTGGATTAAACAAAAATAGACGGAGATGCAATTCCCTTCAGCATCACTCCGCCAGTAGATGTGTGTCTGTGGGTGCTACAGCCATATAAAATTAAAAAAAAAAAAAAAAACTTCATCATAGTAGAATATACCTGGAACACAAAAATGGTTCTTACAGAGTGATCCTTATTTTTGCAACATTCTTGCTTAACTGGCCCTATATATTTATAACACACACACACACACACACACATATATATATATATATATATATATATATATATATATATATATATATATATATATATATATATATATATTTGACCTGGCATTTCCTGAATTCTGAACGTTGAGGTAACTTTATTCAAATTACACAATTATTACCCAATAACTCCGTTTTGCTCATACAATGTATATAT
>JAECUM010052542.1:0-23549 GCA_016617855.1 Megalonaias nervosa
GTAATTTGATATACCAATACTATTGGTATATCAAATTATGGTCCGCCCATGGCGCAATAATATGCATATATAAACATTCTTGTAACTGTCTGCTGGAGATTCTAGGCCAATAGATCAATAATGAATTTCCACTCATTAATCATTAGTTAATTATGAAAATAACGATAAAAAGTAGTAATAATCCAAGTTTTCTAAATGAATTTAATATGGTAAACAATTTCATCGCAACGCAATCCTTCCTGCGTTCCGTTCTCCCCTCCTCTCTGATGCAACAGGGATAAATACGCAGAAATCTGAAGTGGAACAGAAAAAGAATTTGGGCTGGATTAAAACCTTGGAAGTGAACTTACACCAAGTAACCTATAAGAATATGGTTCGTTTTAACAGTATGTGTACATTTTCCTTTGGATTTCTTGACAGTATATATATATATAATCAATGATACAAAGTTGCAATAGCCTGTCGACAATATACGGTAAATTTCATGATTACAAGGCACACATACTGTAATGTATTTAATTCTTTATTGTTGTTGTTATTGTTGTTGTTGTTTTTCTTAAACCTATTATAATGCTCTAAAATCGATTATTGTTAAATATGAAAAGGTTTATAGGCCGCCTCTCTCTCTCTCTCTCTCTCTCTGGAACATCGTAGTAAGATTCACGCGAAAATCCATGAAGAGACGAGCGTAGAGGATTTTTGTTTAGATTTTCGCTTGTGTCATACGACGATATCTCTGGACCTATGAATCATGGTAAAAGTTAAGCCAAACCGACCAGAGAGAGAGAGAGAGAGAGAGAGAGAGAAACAATTTTAATGTCGATAGTAAGGTTAATAAAAACAGAATAATGACTTAGATCATCTGTAACTATATTATATATTTTAATTAACTCTTGTTGGCTCGTCGTTTCGCTTATTTTCTACGCCACACTTATTTCCATGCGCCGGAACGTGAATAGCTGAGAGGTTGTAGTACTCTACTTTCTTCATTAAAACCATATTTCATGTTTAAATCATAAAAGTTATACTGTTTTAATCAATGTCAATAAAAATAGAAAATGAGAAAAGAAAACAATCAACTTATCAATATCCAAAGGTGACTGTGAATATCCACAAAAGGCACAGAATTACATTTTGTAGCGGGCACACTCGGTAGGGATGTGAGAAGTTAATTCACTCAGTCAATACACAGTTGCCTGTAGTCAATCTCAACTCCGTTCAAAGGGCAAATATGTATATTTGGATGTGATATAAATAATATATATGCATAGTATGTACGCTGTATCAATGATATACCACTCGCTGTATCCCTTTTTTCTTTTAAATATAACTCGGCAAGCCTCGTTTCCTTTTAATGAAAGATGAATAATCTCGCGGTATATCATTGATACAGCGTACATATTATAAATATATAAATAAACTGCTATATAAACACCAGATAATAAATGTAGCATATATGAAGATTAAACAATAATCGTATGTTATGGTTAAGTTGTACACAGAAGAACGGGGACCTACCACCCATCAAGATGTAGGGACACTTTTTATTCTGTAAAAGAACTGGGGTTCTAAAACTTGGGCTGATTTTCCATTTGTTGCAATATATATTTTGTCAATATCAATCATTATAAACTGATGAAAGAATGGATGTAAACATTCCAAAGTGATTAGAAACCTAAAAATCGTGACTTTTCCTGGCATGTTCTGTTCATGTAAGTGTCTATCGTGATGGTCAGTAATGTGGATAGTAAAAATACTCTCTCCAAGTCCGATCTTGCACATCATTAATTACTCATGATTCTTGTAACATTTTGAATTTTGTTGGCACCCAGAAATATGTTTACCGCGCTTAATTTCTCTTCCAGAAAAGTATTGTAATAGCCTTAAGGATGATGATTTCATCAGCTGACACTATAGAATGACTGCTAATTTCGTCTGATTTCACACCGTATAAAATTTCATTTGCTCATTGTAAATGCTGGACCTGTTTTAAGAAGTATTGAATATGTTTCGAACCTATAAAAGTATTTGTTATTTTGATGCTAGTCAATATATTTTCAATGTTGTAAGCATTCGCTGGTACGTGTTTACCCTTCAACCCATGTCTTACGACCTTGGTTACGACGTGAGTGTTTTGTCTGAGAGAAAGTGAAGTAAAACTTGAAGAGTTTCTTCGATTGCTTACTGAAGGAACAACACAACTAGAAAATAACATTTTTTTTTTTTCATACAAGGGTAAAAAGCAATCTGAAAATAAGACATGTTTATTATGCAGCACACCAGACCACTTTTTTCAGGAACTGTCCTTATATAAGAAATGTCTGGCTCAGACTGGGACTACCAGTCAAAACCAATGAAACAAGTTAAAAGCAGGAAATGCAATGAGACATAAGTATTTCAAGCTTTGAGCTCTTTCAGTCATGGTTTTAGGGATATATATATATATATATATATATATATATATATATATATATATATATATATATATATATATATATATATATATATTGGCCTACCGAACAAAATAATGTAGGTGGCATATATGTAAGCTGTATAAGGTTGAGACAGATTGGGAATACAATACAATTGGGATTAAAACACGGTCTATATTGATTGTCAGTAGATAATAGACAAGGGTTCTACTTCTACAATCCTTCCATATGATAAATATCTGATGATCTCCGAAGAAGATGAGAAACCCGCATTAGAGCAATTCCATCTAAAGTTACTTTACATAAATGACAATTAATTAGGAGTATCTCTATATACCAATGACATCTGGTTCCTAAGTTTAAATAATCACTGTCCTTGACTATGACATAGGCTAATATTAAAACATATTAGCCTATGTCATAGTCAAGGACAGTGATTACACAACCTCCTTAGTCTCGATTATAGATATCAGTCTTAAAACCAATCCAAAACACCTAACTGACAAAGATGTTGCAGAAACCTTGTAGTAACGTATTAGCCCAAGAAGGGTATATTTGGATGTTTCAGTTGTCCATCTCCAGACAGGTGCCTTACATAGGTGAGGGCCTTCATCACAAGTTAGAAAGTTTACAAAGATGACTGTACCAATTTGCATGGGAGGTGAATGTTGCCTAATGATAGCAATTTATTTATATTTTTATCTTGCGAAAAGGTTGTTTATTGTGGATTTTGAAGTATACAGAGAGTTAAGAAATTATGAATTGATGGATTCTTGTACAAACAGGGTGTGGAACTGTTTCAATAGTTGTCTTAGAGATGTGTGATTTGGATTTTTAACTTAGCTTTAACAATTTTGCAGTCATATCGCTACGATGTCTGCAGTGTGGCAGTTTATAGTGATTTCTAGCACTGGGGCATCATGCCGCAGACATGTGGCATGATGTCCCACCCAGTCACATCATCCTGACACCAGGCCGACCAGTCCTAACACTAACCTCTTAATGCTGAGTGCCAAGCGAGGCAGCTGTTAGTACCATTTTTATAAGTCTTTGGTATGTCTCGGCCGGGGATCGAACCCACAACCTCCCGCATCCGAGGCGGACGCTCTAACCACTAGGCCACCGGAGCGGTCGTCTTAGAGATGAAATTACAGGATTGCGACCACAATTTCTGTTCTTTTCTAAAATAGATCATAATTTTATGAATTATTAACTGTTTCGAAAGATTAAATAAAGATTTCCGTTTTTGGTAGACTCTGAGGACACCAAGAGTTAATAGATTCCCTTTGTCACTAAAATTAACAAAATATAGAAGAATACACAATAGTACACAATCCCTGTTGAAACACTCTTCGACGACGGCTATTTTGAAAAACAAGATTTGTAAGAGAGAGAGAGAGAGAGAGAGAGAGAGAGAGAGAGAGAGAGAGAGAGAGAGAGAGAGAGTCAATTCAGAATTTTGGGTAAATGGGTAACTAACAAAACAGGCATCAGAGTTCATGCATCTGATTGGCTAATATGTAAATAAACGCATATCGATATTCTGGCATCTGCTTGATTGATATCTGACTGGACAGACACAGTAATTCTGGAAACTGATTGGCTAATATCTTAATGATCAGACATTGGGTTTTTAGGTTGAATCTGCGCTTTTTTAAGTCTGAGTTCAGGCCTCAATTTCGTTCACCTGTTAGTTCATCCATCGTCCTTCTGCCGCTCCCTTATTTTATCAACCTTGCTTACCACTATTCATCCACCTATCTACCTACCTATTTTCCCATCTACCTTCCTACACATCCATTGATATGACGGCAGATATGATCTGATATATTTGGTTTTAATTTTATCAAACGATGTTTAGAACCAATATTTCTCAAGATTCAGCATTGGGGCGTTAATCTTTCTCACCTTCTGGCTGTCAATCCCTCTCTGAAGATGGTCAGCCACATGGGTTCTCCTTCTCCATTCAGCCCTGTCACCACTATTTTTTGCAATGAGTCTGAGTTTGTTCAAATCGTGCTGTATCACGTTCATCCATCTTTTCGTCCTCGGCTTCATTGTCCATACACTTCTGCCTTCATGAGTCTTTCATCCGTTCCTCGTGCCCATAACACCGTCGTCTGGCTTCACAAACCTTGTCTGTGATACAAGGTACTCCAACCATTCGGCAGATGTCTTCATTTCTTGTCTTTTCTTTATGTTTGATCCCAAGTATCCAACGTAGCATTCTTATTTCTGTTGTTTCTAGGAGCTGTTCTTTTTTCTTCCGTAGTGACCATGCTTCCGCTCCATATATTATCACTGGTCTTATCACTGTTTTGTATACTTTTCCTTTAATTCTGACATCTCCGATCAACAAACTACACTTGTTAAGTCTTTCCACTTTTGTCAGGCTGTCTTGAGCCTCTTCGTGACATTCTCCTCGCATCCTCCCTTAGCTTTTACCACTGATCTCCACATGCTTCAATATATTTTCTTTGATGTCACTGATTACCAAGGGTTCCTCAATCTTTGAGCATACAATGGTTTCTGTTTTGCTAACATTGATTTTAAGGCTTTTATTTTCTAAGGCACTTTGTCATCGGATGATCCTTGTCCGAAGGTTCGTCGTTGAAACTTCCTCCACAATCAGATCATCTTCGTAGAGCATGTCCCATGGTACTTCTCGTCTGGCAATTTCACTGACGGCATTCATTAAAATGATGAACAGTATGCACAATCCATGATGTAAACCAACTCGGATTTCAAATCCCATACTGTTTCTCAAGATCCTTCATACATAGATTTAACTACTCGTATAATGTTTTCTGTAACTCCCGTTCTTTTTGCTTTAGTCGTCTTTACTTTTCATTTCACATGTATATGTATGTTCATTACCAGCACACGGTGCTCTTTAACTGCCGGCTCACCTGGGATGACTTTACAATCTTGCATACATTTCTTCTCGGTTTGTAGTATTAGAAGAGAGTCGATCTGGCTAGCATATGGCGCACTGCGGTATGTTATATGGTACTCTACCTTTATCCTAAAGCATGTATTAGCTATGACCACATCCAGCCCCTATGCCATCTCCAGAAGGCTGCAACCTTTCTCGTTTCTGTCGCCATACCCATGTATTCCATGGACACCTTCATATCCATCACTGTCCACCTCAACATGACCGTTCATGTCCGCACCGACCACAATTCTTTCAACGGCTGGCACAGTTCTAACTAGCGCTTCCTTATCCTCAATAAATGCATCTTTCTCTTCTTGTGTACAGCCTGTCTGCGGAGCATATTCCGAGATTACATTGAACACTTCGCTGTGTATCACAATTTTAACTAACATGAGTGGATCGCGTCTGCCAATAAATTTTTGAATTCTGGAATCTAAAATTACTCTAACACAATTTCTCTTCTTCTTACCACCACTGTAGAATACTTTGTATCCCTCATCAAGTTCTTTAGCATTCTGATCATTCCATTTCACATCCTGAATACACATAATATTAATTTTCCTTCTATGCATTACATCAACTAACTGTCTTGATTTCCCTGTCAGACTGCCAACATTCACGTGGCCATCAAGATTTTCTGGTTGTCATTTTGGTCGTGGATTACGGGGTACGCCATTAGCAGTCCCTTGCTCATTTCTCACACCACATGGGCAATGGTGCGCGTCGTTTCCGGAGGACGCACTAGCTCCATGCCTTCCACTGTGCACTAATGAAACCATGTTAAACACTGAAGCAGCTTCCAGCGACCGTTACCACAATTGTCAGCTATTGACCTAGCCTTTGGTGCAATGACCCCCTCGCAAGGCATCGAGGGCGACAGGTTTACTGAATGGCGACCTTCACTCGGCATGTCAGGTGGCTGTCAAAGCGTTTATGCAGCTTTTAAATGCAAGTTTGGTGCCACCCACATCTCACACTGCACCGTGGTAGCCTTGCCGTTGTTGGTCCGCGACTGCTTACATCGCAACAAACTTCTGTATCTCGAGGCCGTTCTTCTATCTGCCACCTGTAGACGCGTATGATGGCCATGTAGCTTTGTCCACACATCGCAGTTCTGCTCACACAGGGTAGCTTTGTCCACACACCGCAGTTCTGTACACACAGCGTACCTTTGTACACACAGCGCAGCTCTTCAAACACATTGGGACTTTAATGTTATGTGACATTTTCTTTCAAGAATTGACATCTGTGTGTATAAACAATTATAAACTAGACCCAGAACGAGACCCAAAACATTAATGCATCCAGACTATCAGAGAAAGAATAAATATGATATCTAATAAGTATAGTTAAACAAACCCTGAATAGTATAACCACAACCGGACAAGTGAGAGAAGTGGAGTGGGAAGCGTGAATAATGTTAAAAGTTCTGAATACTGATGATGCATCAGGAAAAATAAAATAAGTTAAAATTAAAGATAATTTGATGCATTGTAATGATGATTCTAAAACAGGAAGAAATTTTGCAAGTAGATTTACAAGTACTAAACAATTTGCAGGACTATTTTAAGGATTATCCTTTGGCGCTAGAAGAAACTAATTCGTAGTGAAGTTAAGTTATCTCCACTACAAAAGAAATTGATTGAAGATAAAAACCTTCTGTATCTAAATAATTAGGCACATTAAAATCAATTAAAATATATTATTCACTATAGTCGTTTCAGTTTATTTGTTCAGAAAGAATACAACTAAATGAGATTAATAGAGCAATTATAATCGAACTGGCGGCATGTTTCAAATAATACATTGAACTAAATGCATCTTTAAGACAAAACGCAACCAACGATTCTGAGAAAGAGATTTTTTAGTCAATGTTTAACTTTGTCCTCGGAATACAGAACTAGTGTAAAATATGTACTGATTAAAAGAAACATTTTCAACTTCAAATGGATATTTCAATTGAAAGAAGAAAAATAACATCTGAAAATATAGTATCAATTAGTTTGAAGAACAAGGAAATAAAATTAATCAAACCAATTTATGGTGGCTTTAAGCTAAGAACCAATATGATAACAAAACGAAATTAGTAATGACTGTAAAAAATCTCTATGCGCTTGTGTTGAAATAGATAACTTTTATATTGATAGGAAACAACACATACATTTTAAAACATGGCAATAACCAACTACAAAATCCATTCTCTTCAATGACATAAAATTTGCCATCTCGTTTATCAAAGGGATTTGAAATATTTCTCAAACGGTTCTTCGACAGTAAAGTAAGTAGCTTTCAGTCAGGAGTTTCATAGCGAGAATCAGTGAATAAGCAGCCACTTTCTTGAAGCAATCATCTGTATTCATTAACTATCATTTTCAATTCATCACCACTTATTTCATTATCTCTAATTGCTTTACTAAACATTTCGTCAATCGTATTAATTTTGTTATAGTACAAAAACAGAATACAAACAACTTATTCAAGTTGCTTCAAGCTGCCTTGAAGTTATTCTCAAACAAACTTTAAGGTACCTTTAGTTTCTTTCAAGTTCTTTTGAAGTTAATTTTCACTTACAAATGTTTCAAATTGTATGTATAGTAAATGTCTTAAATAGTATGTATATCCTAATTACGTTTGGGTTTTCTAAACTTGTGCTAAGTAGTTATGACATTACTCCACTTTTCTCTCTCTCATTTTCCAAATTAATGTGGTTAAAAGTTATCTCTTAAAAATGTTAAAACTTAATCCAAAGCTGAATGATAAAACCCCACGAAGTATGTAATACTGTTCCCTTTTAAGTAATCTTCTTTCAACTCTTTCAGTCATTCGTTAAAGTTATCAACTGGAATAAATTTAGTCATCACAGAGTTTAATCCTTGTATTCTTACAGCTGGCAATGACTTTACTATTTTAGCTCATCTTGCATTTATACAACTTTCTGATGATTTCTTGATTTGTTTTAAATGCATTTCCTTTGGTCTTTATAGGTTTAGTGTTTACCACTTTTCCTTGCATGTTCCATTTGCTATACTAATTTAATTCATGTTTGTAGGTTTCTGTTATTCCGTCTTCATATATAGTAATAACGTCAATATCTTGCGTAGATTCTTAAATACAATTCTTCTTTGATTTGGATTCTTTTAAATAGTGTAAACTGGCAGATGGTGGTTGTTGTTACGTGTTTGAAGAACCCCCTAAAGTACCTAACTTCCTGATGACCCTCCTCTTGATGATCCTCCTCCTGATAGATATTGAATGGCTAATCCGGATACAACTTATAAATTGCCACCACCAGTTCTTAACCCGTCTACATCAACAGTTCAACAGTTATTTAAAATACAAGGAAGATACAAAACAGAAATTTAGGCAAGGTGAAGAACAGTATATGTTAAATAAACATCGTTTTAAATTTATAAATCAAACACTGCATTAAGAACAAATTGGTAATCCTGATATTCAAAATTCTCTGTAACCCTAAACAATTATTACCATTTACCAAAACATCTGGTAACAAAGGCGAAGCATGATCTGGGAATCATTAGAATGGAAAAGGTAAGGATAAATTAGCAATAAAGCAGAAGCGATTTAAAAAAAAAAATGGAAATTAATTTAAATATATAGAGGGTACTTTCTTTTCTTTCGTTGATACTGGATGCATGTCATCCTGTTGTACCCAAAGCATGATATTTTAACGAGTGGCAAAGACACGGGTTAAAAGATATCGGTTTTGGTATCACAGTATAAATATAGCCGGTATTAACGTTGGAAAAAAATTGTATTTTTATTATATACCAAAACTTGTCCCAGAATCGAAGTTTATACAATTAAACTCACTCCTCGGTACATAACGCTCACCCCACGGTCCCCACCCCCTTTTCGTAAATTAACCTTACTTTCATAGCCTGCCCATACGTGACTTTCGAAAGATGTAGATTTGTGTTGACCTAATCTGTCGCATTAAATTAGATTTTTGTTGTTTTGTAAACTATTTGACCCTACCTGAAAACAATGCAAATCCTATTCAGCAATGCATTACACCGGGTTTGTCGTTGTTGTCAAGGAAGTAAGGGCAAATAACTTCAGAGAGACAAGATCGGCGTCTAGTCAAATTTCTTTATCAAAGATTAGTTTCCATGTCTGAAATGTACGGCAGTTTCTGTTTATTTTTGTTCTACCTCACAAAGTAGTCTTTTTGTTGTTGCAGCTACAACGTTTGTAGATACACAAATCAAGCATCGCATGGCATGATGGGAAATCTTATATTTTCACATGTGATGTGAAAAGACAGGAATTAAAAAAATATGAAAATTATTCCTCGAATAAGTCTATGTATTTCATACTAATGTATATAATACAATGCAACTAGGCAGCATATAACATATAGTTTTGCCGAGACAGATTTGTTAGAATATCTGAATGACGTTGCAAAACTACGTGAGAATTTAAAAGGGGGGCGCGACTTTAAGAATAAAATAGAAAAACTAGAAACGAACTATATAATTTATATAACATAAAACGGAGAAGGAAAAAGGAAAAATAAAAAGGAAATGTTCATAGATTTTTTACTGATCAAAAATGAAAGATTTTAGGAAGCCATGTTAGTGCTACTGATGTAAGTTCCAAAAGACTAACCATGAACAGACCTTGACGTGAATCCAGCTAGCTATGCTATATCATATGAGATATTATAAGGCTATGAAAGTGTGTGTGTGTGTGTGTGTGTGTGTGTGTGTGTGTGTGATTTGGATTTTAACGTAGCTTTAACAATTTTGCAGTCATATCGCTAAGTTCCAAAAGATTAACCATGAAAACAGACCTTGACGTGAATATAGCTAGCTATGCTACATCATATGAGATATTATAAGGTTATGAAAGTGTGTGTGTGTGTGTGTGTGTGTGTGTGTGTGTGTGTGTGTGTGATTTGGATTTTAACGTAGCTTTATAACAATTTTGCAGTCATATCGCTACGATGTCTGCAGTGTGGCAGTTTATAGTGATGTCTAGCACTGGGGCATCATGCAGCAGACATGTAGCGTAATGTCCCACCCAGTCACATTATCCTAACACCAGGCCCACCGGTTCTAACACTAACCTCTTAATGATGAGCGCCTAGCGAGACAGCTGTTAGTATAGTACCATTATTATAGGTGGCAGGGGGTAGTGACTTAAGGCTATTGTGTGACTTTTTCAGCTGTTTACTAATTAAAGATATGGATATACTTGTGAACTAGTTGTTTCGGGCTTGTGTTGTTCTTGAAATTGATGTCAGGCATTTGCACCTTCGATAGTTACTCTGCAGTATGTAGATAGTGAAATACCAATAGTTGGCAAGGAAGAAGAGCTAGCCTCCCATAACAGTGGGCTCGGGGCAAGTAGAATATCTAAAAAACGGCCTGGATGATAACTATTTTCAATTGCATGAGCCTGTTTAGTAAACAATGTTTTGCAGAAATATCATCATGGAAAAGGGTTTGTGTTTGCACTGTGAGCATCACATGGTGTCAGATATGACCTCCGGATTGCATATATAAATTTGGGGTTGGGGTACATAAACTTTTTCTGCTATAAACTGCCATTGACTTCTCTGGTCAAGTGGATACTATTCTTATGCTTTGTTTTAATATAGGCATCCAAAAATATGGACCTTTTTGACCTTACTTGTGTATTTTATTTTTTATGATTTTTATACTAGGCCGGTGATTGCGGCATTAAATATGTGTATAAAAACTGTCCCCTGTCCCCTATAAGTTTTTGATATGACTACCGCATACGAAGCGGACGCTCTAACCACAAGGCGGTCGGTTATGAAAGTAAAAGAGCTCAATTAGTTATCCAGGTAGCAGCTATAGAAAATAACGTTAGAGAAATAATTAATAACGTTCAGTGAAGTAACCATTAGGTGCAAGGTTAACGCGGCTGTTTAAAGCTGAAGGTGCAACAATTGCTACCTTTTTATGCTGCAGATACTTGTATTATTGAAACAACTCTATCAAATTTTGTGAAGTTTAACACGCAGTAGAGGTGGTGGTAGCAGAAGTTGCGTTGATTGGTTCATTGATAAATACAAGAAAGGTATGAACAATATTATTAATATATTATAAACATTCGGTGAAGAAAACCAATTAAAATATATTATAAATATTCGGTGAAGAAAACCAATTAAAAGTCAACAACAGTAGCCTGATATAAATTGCAGTGTAATAAGCTGACTTTTAACAACAGCCGGAAGAAAATATTATTCCTTTAACAGCTGATAATACTCATTGGTTAATTCTTACATTAATCAACTTGTTATTTTCAACTGTGTTAAAGTAAAATTGTTTCTTATAGCAAAATGGACTAGAGGTTAACTAGCTAATTCAAAACACCAGCTCCTGCAAGCGTAAACGTGGTAATTGATACATGGTTGATCTATGTCATTAGGCTTGTCGACACAGTTCTTATATCTCTTGACATGGCTACCTTTAGACCAAATTTTACAAAACTGTGTACGATCATATTGTATTATTTACCACGTCCGTATCTACAGTAGGATTCATTCCCAGCTTAAAATAACATGATGCCTTTTCTAAATTATTTATTATAGCCCAAATTACTATCCATTTTTATCATCATGCCAGTGAGTAATTAAGATGCACTTTCACACCAGTTGCATAGCGTAGCCTTAACATTTGAGTCTAAAGTATATTGTTTAGAGCCTAGTGTGACGTTTTCATCTGAATCGTAACCGTGTTCATCTAAAATTCAATATTCAAATAACTTTTTACTGTATCTTGAAGAGTATAAACATAATGTCTAGTATTTGTTATATTTTTATGCTTGAGTACCTAAAATAGAAATCACATATGAACGAATACTCTGATTTAGACGCACTGTTCCTTATTTGTTAGTCCTTTGTTGTCTGTTACAAAGAAAAAAACTGTTCCTTTTCTTCAAAGAGTGATTCTATTTTATTAGTTTCTTCAACCGACATTTTTCTCCCATATCAAACTGTTCCTACTCCATAACTATACCGACGTTTGTACGAACTTAACACAACAGCTATTGTAGATTCTCCAAATCATTGATGTACAGTTTTATTTTCAACAAGTCATTAATCAATAAGATATTTAATTTATCACTAATTAATCTCCAGTAATGCTGTGGTAAAATATTAAATTTATTAGTTCAAAATTAGATTGATCTATGTTGTGTTTCGGTGGATTAAATACTGCATCATTTGGTAATGGTATTGATCTCTCTCTCTCTCTCTCTCTCTCTCTCTCTCTCTCTCTCTATATATATATATATATATTAGTATATATATATATATATATATATATATATATATATATATATGTATATATATATATACGTATCTTAAATCATAACTTTTCTGGATCAGTGGCAAAGTTTTTTCTTCCATGAAATGTTTGCTACCACTAAGCCATGTTTCTTGTCGTAAAATGTTTTGGGACAGTGGTCTAGGGTGATTTACTTTGGTTATGCGGTAAAGGTCAAAGGTCAAGGTTCTCAGTACTTGCGCTTGTAGAAGGGTGCCCTAACATAATGGTGGATGGTCATATGTTAGTTGAAAACCGGTTTAAATTGAATTAAAACTGATTAATCGGTTTGGATCTGGATTTATGCGTTGAAATATTTTAGGAGCGTCGTACACTATAAAAGCAATAAAAAGACACATTTTCGTTTGTAATGAAACTGTACAATACATGTAAAATGATCTATGAATTATGTTTCTTATACTACTTAAACAAAATCAGTATAGCAAATGGCTGCAATGTTACTTTTTGAACTGAAGTAAGTATAACTTGCAGGTATCAGTTTACAGAAATACTTCAGATTTGTTTTGTATTTATTGGTGAGCCATTAAATTATGAATGAATAAGGCTAAAATTACAACCATAATCAGCTGCCTGCATGAAGACATTTGACAAATCATTTAGTAATATCTACGTTAGTTCAAACATTACTATCATGATCATGCAAATATTTAATAAAGAAAAACGCCTATATCCTCATCCTGGCTGAACACTATGGAGTCAAAATTATCGGCATTCTGTTATTATTGATGTAAATACATAATTAGAAATTCATTGCTTCTGTCAGGATGAGTTACGATACGTAAGGAAACTTAAGCTTGTATATCGCGTCATAGAAAACGGGTGATATTGCAAAGAGATTAATTCACTTTCGATTTCTCCCAAAATTGGTTTGAATATTTTATGTGCCGTTTCTAAATATTCGTCTTCTGCGGAAATACATAGCGGCAAATGATTTCGAGCATTGACATAACAAATTGAATTGAACATATAAAGTACTTGATTTGTAGAAACTCATTGGTATTAGTCAGCGTCAATAATAAATGAGTGTTGTAAAGTGTTTTTATCCATTACTCAGGGTTTTCAAGGCAGCAGCCAAAATAATGGTACATAACAGACAATATTCGACTAATGAACGTGTCAGGGAAAGGGAATACATTGAAAAGACTGGCCTTGCATGAAAATCTGAAGAAAAACTTCAGGTTAACGTCGATGAAAGTCATTCAAAACATTAATCAGAAGAACTTTAAGCTACTCCCTACCATCTGTTTAACCATGTTCCCACCATATCCTCCTTATAGATGTCTTAAGGCGTTGACACTCGAAATCTGTAATAGATTCCTTTTATAAGTATAAAAGTTTCCCACAACCGTGTAGAATTTAAACTACATCAAAATGGTATCTGATCGAAACCAATTAATGCATAAGGTGATCTTAATTAGGTTTCTGGCGAGAATATGTATTTCAAAAGAAAAGAAAGCCCCACTTGTTGGCAGGATGGCAGCTTTTAATTTGAAACTAGTATAATCCATAGACCAATTTTGTTGGAATGCAACAACTCACTTCCATGAGAATTTATTTGTGATATAACGGTTTATAACAACTTGACCAAAAGGTGATACAGCCTCTTGAATGATACGATCATCAGACAGTCAGATTCCAAAATATTCCATTAATATGCAGAGATGTCGCTAATGATCTGTATTACGTATATGTAATTTAATTACTTGTGTGTTAGTTTTAAATTCTTTTTTTTATTTTAATTTTGTTTCATTACATTTTATTGCAATGATAATTTTCATTGGATTTGAATCCCTTTTCGGAAAATGGCTTGACCCGATTAGATTATAAGTTTCTTCAGCACTATTTTTAGCTCACTCTGGTTCATAGATCTTGTAAACATCAAGATAAAACGATTGGCTATTACCAAGGTCATTTCTGATTGCGTGATGGCTCTAATTTGTAAACAACTTTTTGTTAAATCTATAGTAAGATTCGCTAAGTCATTTAAGGCGTGCGTGCAAATTATCTTTTTTTTTAATGCGATGTTCAAATTAGTGGTCACGTAATCCATCACGTGAGCTACCATGTGATCTAAAATCGAGGCTTTAAACAGCCAATTGGTATTAAATTTATTCAGTCGTAATTATTACACCTCAGAGCTCAAGGTGTTTTATTGTTGAAGCCAGATTGTTTTTCAAGTTCATCTGTTTTTTGGAATTTAATAATATTATTCTGCAGAAGACTAAACAAGTATACTTTTTTATAAAATAAATTCTGGGAGAAAGATATTCAGTGGAAATTTATTCAGGAATTCTAAACGGAAACATTATAAACTGTGATTCAGTCGAGGATCTGTTGCCATTAGTACAACAACCTCATCTGACGTCGTCTCCTCCATATTGGAATTTCATCGAGATTCGAAGCTGGATTCAATTAGAACTGTTTAGCGATAGGACTTATATTTTTCAACTTTAGGATTAATTTTTGGATTATATTCACAAACCGTAAGTCCTATTTCATAAAGTTACATTGTTTTCTAGGGAAATAAATTATTTTGTTAAAATTTACAAAGTTTGTTGACTTCACTCTTTTCTTTTGTTACATTCGTACGAGCCTACACGTAACAATCTGACTCAACCGAGATCTGTTTATACACGCTTATATTGTAATTTTGTTAGAAAAATCTATTCAGAAATACAGACTATGTAGTGCTATCGGTCTTTGTCTCTGCCAACCAGATATGTAAACGCCTAATTATCTTGTACGGATATGGCTTGTATTCGAACTAATTTGCAATGTTGTTTATTTTAGCCTTCATACCAAGTTTGATCAAATGCAACCTCTAGTGTGGCAGTAAGAAAGGGTTCAATAACGAAAGTCTCAGGACCATGCCTTAATCTCACATGTCATTGATCCAGGTAAGCTTAAGAGAGTAAAAATAAAGCAAGCATTATATATAGCTGAACAGATCAATATCAAAACCATTTCATTCCATCCGTAATAAAATAAGGGTATTGATGGTGCTGTTGTTGTTGTTGAAGAGGTAATAATTACAAATAATTTCAAATCATTGATACGTCAGTGAAAATTTTACCAAGAGTCATTACACCGGTGATCTTTGTAATGGAAGATAAATCTCCTTTTGTGCATCAAAGTGGATGAATTTCGAATGGTCAGAAGATGTGAAACAGTTTTAAATAATTGGCATGCAACACTGACACAGCCAAAGCACACATTACCGACAGGAGTGACATTGTATTAAATCATAGTATGTTATCTTCTCAGTTACATTGTGGTGCATATGTCCTATATCACATCTTGGGTATCCTACTGGATAGTCCTTAAGTTATTCGGGATTAGCCTAGTCAAATTGGTATCATGCATTCCATAAGCATTGTGGAAGTCTTAGTGTTTGTCTTGGGAATTCAGCACTGAGGGCCCCGTCCAGATTCTTAATGGATTTCATCACTGAGGGTCCTAATGGATTTTATCACCGAGAATCCAGTTATGAGTTCAAATGCCATTTCTAGAGATAAAAACCAAACAATAAAAAGGGATAGTGTTTCGAGTCTATGCTCTTAAAATAAGTAACAGTAAAGAGTGAAAGGCAACAAGCTTTGTAAAATTTAACAAATAATTTATTTCCCTAGAATACAAAGTGAAAAATTTAAGAAAAAGAACTTACGGTTTTACGAATTAAATCCAAAAATAATCCAAGAATTATAAATAGAAATCCTCGTAATAAAAAGTCCTGAATGAAGCTGAGTTCGAGTCCCGATGAAATCCGAAATTGAAAGTGATGACGTCTTTTGTGGTCAGTGAAGTGCTGTCGTGTCAACAGTCTCATGTTGAATCACAGAAAAGAGAGCACACTGAAAATGTGACTCTGGAATTAACACAAAACAAACAAGCAGCAAGAACAATAGCACTCTAAAGCCAACGTTGTGAACCGCTCCTGTGGCCTAGTGGTTAGAGCGTCCGCCTCGGATGCGGGAGGTCGTGGGTTCGATCCCCGGTCGAGTCATACCAAAGACTTACAAAAATGATACTAACAGCTGCCTCGCTTGGCGCTCAGCATTAAGAGGTTAGTTTTAGGACTGGTCGGCCTGGTGTCAGGATGATGTGACTGGGTGGGACATCATGCTACATGTCTGTGGCATGATGCCCCAGTGCTAGACATCACTATAAACTGCCACACTGCAGACATCGTAGCGATATGACTGCAAAATTGTTAAAGCTACGTTAAAAATCATAATCACATCACATCACCAACATTGTGAAATGTACACAAATACAACTAATAATTTTACTAATATTACCAATAATAATGTAAATACAAACAATAAAAATGTATTCGTTCACTTAAGCAATAATATTCAATGTAACATGGAAGACAAAACGTAAACATTGTAGCAATCAATATAAATGAAGTAATACCAACCCAACCCCCAACCCCCCCAAAGTAACAATGTATGAAATAACCAAATAATATGACGTCCTATAATTATAAGAAACACGCTCGTTGGAAGAAAAATATATATTTTTAATGGAAGATAGTATATTAATAGATTATTTCTCTCAGGAAAGATTAATACATATTAAAATAAGTGAGTGGCATATAATAATTGTATAGGTACCTTAAAATATGGTAAAGAGAAAAGAAAATTTATTAAAACAATCTGACCGAATATACAACAGACTTTTCAATGAAACATTGAATAATATGAGGTGATTCTAACTGGGTAGAAAATGACTTAAATAGGACCAAATGCCTTACAGAAAAGACACTAGAACATTTATTGATAGGAACATACCAGTCGATGCATACAGGAAACAAAACGCAGATAAGCTGGAATACACTTACTGATATGGGACCAGTCTATAAAGTAGACTGGACAAATACTGTGTATCAGAATAAAGTATGAGAAGAATAATGGAAATGTCGTATAAAAAGAAACACATCTGACCACGATGAAATAAGTATACAGATAAATATTAGAAGCAAAACTCAATGGGGTCAGGGGTTATGGGGATTTTAAGAACTCAGTATAAGACAAAGAGGAATATAATGAGACAATAGCCGAAATACTAAAGGGCTAGATACGTATAGAACGATATCACATACTAGAAAACTGGGAAGAGACCAAAAAGAAAGTAAGAAATGTAACAAAAGACTCATGTAGTCTTAAAATAAAGAACGGAATCGAATGGAAAAAGAATGTACAAGTAATTATAAATAATGGTAAGGAATACAGTGGACAAAGAATGTAAGGTATTACAAATAAAGAATAGGAATAGCATGGAGAAAGACTGAACATGTATTATAAATAACGAAAAGGAATACAGTGGACAAAGAATGTACAAGCATTATAAATCATGAATAGGATTAGAGTGGATAAAGAATGTACAGATATTATAAATAATGAATAGGAATAGAGTGGACAAAGAATGTACAGGTATTATAAATAATGAATAGTAAGAGAGTGGACAAAGAATGTACAGGTATTATAAATAATGAAAATAAATAGAGCGGACAAAGAGTATACAGGTATTATAAATAATGAATAGGAATAGCATGGAGAAAGAATGTACATGCATTATAAATAATGAAAAGGAATAGAGTGGACAAAGAATCTACAAGTATTATAAATAATGAATAGTAATAGAGTGGACAAAGAATGTAAAGAATGTACAGGTATTATAAATAATGAATATGAATAGCAAGAACAAAGAATATACAGGTGATATAAATAATGAAAAGGAATATAGTGGACAAAGAATGTACAAGTAATATAAATAATGAATACGAACAGAGTGGACAAAGAATGTACAGGTATTATAAATAATGAAAAGGAATAGAGTGGACAAGGAATGTACAGGTATTATAAATAATGAATAGGAATAGCATGGACAAAGAATGTACATGTATTATAAATAATGAAAAGGAATAGCATGACAAAGAATGTACAGGCATTATAATAATGGAAAGGAATAGAGTGGACAAAGAATGTACAGGTATTATAAATCATGAATAGGAATAGCATGGAGAAAGAATATACATGTATTATAAATAATGAATAGTAAGAGAGTGGACAAAGAATGTACAGGTATTACAAATAATGAATAGGAATAGCATGGAGAAAGAATGTACATGTATTGTAAATAATGAAAATGAATAGAGTGGACAAAGAATGCACAAGTATTATAAATAATGAATAGGAATAGAGTGGACAAAGAATGTAAAGAATGTACAGGTATTATAAATAATGAATATGAATAGTATGGACAAAGAATATACAGGTATTATAACTAATGAAAAGGAATATATTGGACAAAGAATGTACAAGTATTATAAATAACGAATAGGAATAGAGTGGACAAGGAATACACAGGTATTATAAATAATGAAAAGGAATAGAGTGGACAAAGAATGTACAGGTATTGTAAATAATGAATAGGAATAGCTTGGACAAATAATGTACATGTATTATAAAAAATGAAAAGGAATAGCATGACAAAGAATGTACAGGTATTATAATAATGGAAAGGAATACAGTGGACAAAGAATGTACAGGTATTATAAATAATGAAAAGGAATAGAGTGGACAAAGAATATACAGGTATTATAAATAATGGAAAGGAATACAGTGGACAAAGAATGTATAGGTATTATAAATCATGAATAGGATTAGCATGGAGAAAGAATATACATGTATTATAAATAATGAATAGTACGAGAATGGACAAAGAATGTACAGGTATTATAAATAATGAACAGGAATAGCATGGAGGAAGAATGTACATGTATTATAAATAATGAAAATTAATAAAATGGACAAAGAATGTAAAAGTATTATAACTAATGAATAGGAACAGAGTGGACAAAGAATGTAAAGAATGTACAGGTATTATAAATCATGCATAGGAATAGCATGGACAAAGAATATACAGGCATTATAAATAATGAAAAGGATTAGAGTGGATAAAGAATGTACATGTATTATAAATAATGAATAGAAATAGCATGGACATAGAATGTACATGTATTATGAATAATGAATAGGAATAGAGTGGACAAAGAATGTGCAGGTATTATAAATAGAAAATAGAAATAGCATGGAGAAAGAATGCAAATGTATTATAATAACGAAAAGGAAGAGTGGACAAAGAATGTACAGGTATTATAAATAATGAATAGGAATACAGTGAACAAAGAATGTACAGGTATTATAATAATAAAAATAAATAGAGTGGACAACGAATGTACAGGTATTATAAATAATGAAAAGAAATAGAGTGGGCAAAGAATGTATAGGCATTATAATAATGAATAGGAATAGCATGAACAAAGTATATACAGGCATTATAAATAATGAAAAAGAAAAGAGTGGACAAAGAATGTACAAGTATTATAAATAATGAAAAGGAACAGAGTGGGCAAAGAATGTAAAGGTATTACAAACAATGAATAGGAATAGCATGGAGAAAGAATGTGCATGTATTATAAATAATGAAAAGGAATAGTGTGGACAAAGAACGTACTGGTATCATAATAATGAAAATGAATAGAGTGGACAAAGAATGTTCAAGTATTATAAATAATGAATAGGAATACAGTGGACAAAGAATGTACAGGTATTATAAATAATAAATAGGAATAGAGTGGACAAGGAATGTAAAGAATGTACAGGTATTATAAATAATGAATAGGAATAGCATGGACAAAGAATATACAGGTATTATAAATAATGAAAAGGAATAGAGTGGACAAAGATTGTACAAGTATTATAAATAATGAATAGGAATAACATAGAGAAAGAATGTACATGTATTATAAATAAAGTAAAGGAATAGAGTGGACAAAGAATGAACAGGTATTATAAATAATGAATAGGAATAGAGTGGGCAAAGAATGTATAGGCATTATAATAATGAATAGGAATAGCATGGACAAAGTATATACAGGTATTATAAATAATGAAAAAGAAAAGAGTGGACAAAGAATGTACAAGTATTATAAATAATGAAAAGGAATAGAGTGGACAAAGAATGTAAAGGTATTGCAAATAATGAATAGGAATAGCATGGAGAAAGAATGTGCATGTATTATAAATAATGAAAAGGAATAGAGTGGACAAAGAACGTACTGGTATTATAATAATGAAAATGAATAGAGTGGACAAAGAATGTTCAAGTATTATAAATAATGAATAGGAATAGAGTGGACAAAGAATGTACAGGTATTATAAACAATGAATAGGAATAGCATGGACAAAGAATGTACAGGTATTATAAATAATGGAAAGGAATAGAGTGGACGAAAAATGTGCAGGTATTATAAATAATAAATAGGAATAGAGTGGACAAGGAATGTAAAGAATGTACAGGTATTATAAACAATGAATAGGAATAGCATGGACAAAGAATATACAGGTATTTTAAATAATGAAAAGGAATAGAGTGGACAAAGATTGTACAAGTATTATAAATAATGAATAGGAATAGCATAGAGAAAGAATGTACATGTATTATAAATAATGAAAAGGAATAGAGTGGACAAAGAATGCACAGGTATTATAAATAATGAATAGGAATAGAGTGGACAAATAATGTACAGGCATTATAAATAATGAAAAGGAATAGAGTGGACAAAGAATGGAGAGGTATTATACATATTGAAAAGGAATAGCATGGAGAAAGAACGTACCGGTATTATAAATAATGAATAGGAATAACATGGCGAAATAATGCACAGGTATAAAAAAATAAGAAAAGATACCGAAAAATAAAGTTAAAAGGAATGGAAATAAGAGCAGGGAAATTTTTGCTACCTATAAAATCAAGGTTAATATATAGTAAAGAAGATATCAAAAAAGGAAAGGAATGAAATTTAGAAACTTTAAAGAAGGTGGACATTATTTTGGAAAATAAAGATGAAATGCTAGAAGATATATACGAGTTTTATAATGAGATATTTACGAGTTTTATAAAAATGATATATACAAAGCAACAAGTATTAACAGGAAGACATTAATATATATTCTTATGGAATAAACATTGTACATGTATCATGATGGTATAGACATTGTACAGGCATTGTGATGGATTAGACATTGTACAAGCATCGTGATGGAATAGATAGTGTACAGGCATCGTGACGGAATAGACGTTGTACAGGTATCGTGTTGGAATAGACATTACACAGACATTGTGATGGATTAGACATTGTACAAGCATCGTGATGAAATAGATATTGTACAGCTATTGTGATGGAATAGGCATTGTACAGGCATCGTGATGGAATAGACATTGTACAGACATTTTGATGGAATATGTTCTGAACAGATATTCTGATGGAAAAGACATTGTACAAGCAATGTGATGGAATATATATCATACAGGCGTCGCAATGGAACAGATATTGTACAGGCATCGCGATGGAATAGATGTTGTAAAGGCATCTTGATGGAATAGACATTGTACGGACATTGTGATGGAATAGACATTGTATAGGCATCGTGATGCAATAGACATAGTATAGGCATTGTGATGGAATAGACATTGTAAAGGCATTGTGATGGTATAGACATTGTACAGGCATCATGATGGAATATATATTGTACAGGCATCGTGATGGAATATACATTGTACAGGCATCGTGATGGAATAGATATTGTACAGACATCTTGATGGAATAGACATTGTACAGGCATTGTGATGGAATAGAAATTGTAGATATATTTTGATGTAATGGACTTTGTTCAGATATTGTGATGGAATAGACTTTGTACATATATCATGCTGGAATAGCTATGTACAGGTAACTTAATGGAATAGAATATGTACATATATTGTGAGAATAGACTATGTACAGATATTGTGATGGAATAGACATTATACAGATATTGTGATGGAATAGATTGTGAACAGATATTGTGATGGAATAGATTTTTGTACAAATATTGTGATGGAATAGACTGTCTACAGATATTGTGATGGAATAGGCATTATACAGATATTGTGATGGAATAGATATTATACAGATATTGAGATGGAAGAGATTGTGTACAGATATTGTGATGGAATAGATTGTGTAATGATATTGTGATAGAATATACTGTCTACAGATATTGTGATGGAAAAGAGAGAGAGAGAGAGAGAGAGAGAGAGAGAGAGAGAGAGAGAGAGAGAGAGAGAGTTTATGATCGGTGGTACTGTTACTAAAGCAGAATAATGACTTAGATCAACTGTAAATATATTAAAATATTTTAATTACCTCTTGTTGATTCGTCATTTCGCTTAGTTTCTATTCCACATTAATTCCCATGAGCCGGTAGGTGAATGGCTTAGGGTTCATGTGAATAGCGTAGCTAACCAAGTGTTTGTAGTGCTCTACTTTTATCATTAAAACCATTTTTCATGTTTAAATTATAAGCGTGTATTATTTTGATTTAATCAACGTGAAGAAAAAACAAACTAAAAAAGAAAACAATCAACTTATCAATATGCAAAGTTAGATTGTGAATAGCCACAAAAGGCATTGAACTACATTTTGCAACGGACACACTCGGGGATGTGAGGAGTTCATTCACTTGGTCAATACACAGCTGCCTGTAGTAAATCTTGACTCCGTTCAAAGGGCAAATACATGTATTTGTATGTGATGTAAATAAAATATATGTACAGTATGCACGCTGTATCAATGATATATCACTCGTTGTATAAATGTTTCAAAAGGAAACGAGGCAAGCTTCGTTTCCTTTAAATGAAAAATTTATACGTCTCGTGGTTTATCATTGATACAGCGTACATAATATACATATATTCTCTCTCTCTCTCTCTCTCTCTCTCTCTCTCTCT
>JAECUM010052543.1:0-33963 GCA_016617855.1 Megalonaias nervosa
AAATGTGCACTGGTGTTTTCCTGCCAACACGCTATTTGGTTCGTAGATAAATTCAAACTTATACGAGCATATAATAAATGTGAACGTTTAGTACATTCCCTTCAATATCACGTTAACTTCATGAAATTTCATGCGACTTCTATTCTCTTTTTATTTCTTTTCAAATGCATGGTGCGAGATGTAGGTGTAAGGTTAGGTAAACGTACTTTGCATGGTTTGCCTAACTGTTGCACTCCATTAAGTGATCGGTTTGATTACACGTTTTCACTGGATGTATATGTGTTTTCGCCCGTTTCGTTAAGAATTTTGTCAAGCTATACACAGTTTTCGGTTAATGGAAATTTATTTCATTACAATTATTATCCCCAAACACAAATAAACGAGTGAAAGCTTTCGTTCCATCGTAATTTGTATATTAATTTCAGCCCATATCTGCAACCATACCAGTCCTGGAATCTTCAAACTTTGCATGTAAACCGTCTTAAAAAGTATAATTGTACTAGGTCTTGTCGATACTGGCCACATATTGTGGCATTTATTAATATTACAAAAATATCTCATAAAAAATACATGACACATTTTCTAGAAGTTATGCAATCCTCAAAAGCCCATCGTTTACAACTGTACGATGTGTTGAATAACTTGATATGAAGTCGAAAAAGTGTTCCCAATGGAAATTAATGTAGAAAAAACATGTACCACGTTAACTGCAAATTTTGGGAGGCAGGAGCGCCCGCATCGAAACATGGCTACTTGGATAATAAATCTTCGTACAGATGCAAAGTGTAAAAAAAATAAAACCGCAACCTTCCAAGAGCGCGCACACACACACACACACACGCACACGGCACTGAATATTGTAGGAAGGGGCAAATCCTAGCAATATTTGCAAAATTGAGAATTGCGGTTATTCCTTTTGAAAATGGTAAGCACGTGACCTTAAAAAATTCCCCTTTTTTATTACCCAAGGCATCTCTAAATTCATTAGTCCTTTCCGAGCGCCCTAAACCAACAAATAGGTCTCCGCTTTTTTTTTCTGACAGCGGAGGCCAACGATGTTGGGCAGTAATTTCATACAAAAGTTTTACGCTGTGTTAACCTTCCATCAGTTCTGACGTATCGGATGCTCGCAAGTAATTAATAAATATATTTCGACCTATGCGGATGGAAACTAAAATCCCTTTTCTTTTGACCTATGGCGTCAAATCCTTCAGAACACTCACTTTTTAGTAATAATCCCTGTCAAAACAGAACACCTATGTATACATCTATTAATGACCTTAGTTTTAACTTGCTGACGCATGCGTGGAAATCAGCATCACCCCAAGGCAAGAACGACTGCTGGAAACCTTCTAGCGAGGAGTATATCACACGGATCTGACTATTGCTTGGGACGGAATTGCGGTTAGGTCTGGCGGTCACGGCAGAATTTTGAGAGAGAGAGAGAGAGAGAGAGAGAGAGAGAGAGAGAGAGAGAGAGAGAGAGAGAGAGAGAGAGAGAGAGAGAGAGAGAGAGAGACGCAGTGGCGTAGCGAGGGTACTTAGCGCCGGGGACAAAACATAAACTTGGCGCCCCCGGTACTTAGCGCCCGGGGACAAACATAAACTTGGCGCCCCCTTCGAGTGCATCTGAGATAACGATTTTCCTCATTTTGGCGCCTCTGGCACATGGCGCCCTGGGACAACTGTCCTCCCCCCCCCTGCCCTCCCCAAGCTACGCCACTGGACAGACGTGTCGGAAATTCGAGATGTAGAGAACGATAAATAATTAAAAAAAAAAAATCAAAACTATAATGAGCAGTAAAGGTATGCTAAATAATAATAATAATAATAATAATAATAATAATAATAATACATACATACATACATACATACATACATACATACATACATACATACTATTTGATATTATTATTGTTATTAATAGCATTACAGTTTTGATTTTGTTATTTATTGTTCTCTAGATCTCAAATTTCCGACACCTCTCTCTCTCTCTCCGCTGTCAGAAAAAAAAAGCGGAGGCCTACTTATTGGTCTAGTCCTGAAGAGTGAACTAAATGCACGTAGATTTGTACAAATAGTAATTCTGGCCACATAGTAAAATCGTCCACCCACACCTCTCCTTTCAGAAATGGATCATCCATCTTTCAAGTCCTATCCAGGACAGCGGACAGGGTAGGACAAATTCCGGGGGCCCGCAAAGATCAGGGGTTCCACCGCTGTAATTCATAAGGGCCTACTGGAGAATTTTTCCTAGGGCCCACAAATCCTGTCTGCTGCCCTGAGTAGTAATAAAGTAAGGGTTCTAGCTCAGAATAGGTTTCTAGCTCAGAGACCCCTTCCCCCTCCAAAACCTTTCTAAGTTAACATTTTGCCAGCTCAAAATAATGACTTTCATATATTCTGACAAAATATGTTTTATCGGGGTAAGGGGGTCTCTGATCTAGAAAACCTTGTTTTCTATTACTGCTATAACCGTCATGTTGAATAATAATAAAAATTAACAGTAGCGATGATGATCGGTCACCATATTTTATGATAATCTTTTTCATACCTGCTGACTCTCATTGGCAGAATATCTGTTAACATACTGTCAATAATACGAAACTCGCGTATTAAATCGTCCATATCATATTTTACGCCTCGCAAATAAGATCGTATCTGATCAAGTAATTTTTTTATAAGTGATACTTGTTATTTTTCAGGCATTTTGTTTTAGCATCAAGTCGAGGCTCAATTTTTTTTATATGCTGTTGCAAGAGAAACACCAACACCAGATATTACTAACAAAAACGGATTTAATGAAATTATACCAGAGCTTGTCATGAGCAGTAGTAAATATGATATTACTCGAAGTATTCTTCTGTAATACTTACAACATTGTTTTACACACCAGAGGTTTTTATGATAAAATTTGTAATATTGCATTAGTGCGTCAACATCTTGATTTGGAATTTCTTCTGAAATAGGATTGAAATCGATGATCTGTTTTTTCATTACACAATATTTGCTTACAATTTTTATACAAACTCTTGTACCAACAATTGAATCAAGAAACTCGCGGAATTTATTATTCTTAGGATCAGCTATAAAATCTCTGTATTCGTCATAAACATCCGACGAAGTATCATTGTATCGTTCATCTGTTAGCACCTCATTTTTCTTTAGCCAACTGTAGTAATAAAACGTGTTTTCTACTTCACGTTCATACAAATCTGTTTTATTTACTAAATCACTGTATTTTCTTTCTGTTTCATCAATAAAACCTAATACCAAACTTATTTGATCCAACGTAAAATTGTTTAGGACAAGATATTGTCTGATAATTGTGTATGCGACTATGAAATTTATTAACATTAATTTTCGGATTATATCCCAATTAATCACGATGAAACCAATACTATTAGAAACTTTTACCAATAATCTTACATATGGTTCTGTGAATATTTTCTCAATTTCTTTGCAATAATTTCGTAATGACAATTGTCTAGAGCGCTGGAGAGATGGAAATGGAACATCGTCTTCTTCACTTATGTCGTAATAAGAATCAATCTTTCCTTCCAGCCTTGTTTGTGCTACTTCTTTAAAATAATTTTCTCGCTCATCATTACTGAGATCACTAATTTCATTGTCAAAATCTTTGATTATCTTTAGAGATCTGTCAACAATAATCGGCTCGAATTCAGGTTTTCTACGTATCATTGGTAGAATTGCGTTCGTGTACACTTTAATAATTAACTCAGCATCCACTGTCATGCTAACGATTTTAAGTAGGGTTTCCTTGTCGTGGTAGTACATGCCGAGATACTTAAAAATTCCTCGTTTTAAAAAACTGTTATATAACTTCTTGTTCCTTTTTATTCCTACCATCTTAGATTCCGCTAGTTTGTCAAGACTAGTATGATTGTCGTTTATTCGTTTTTCTTCCTCCGCTTTTCCACCATATGCTCGTGATTTTATTAAGTTCGATTTTATTATCAGATCTACATTTTTAAAATCAAGCTCGAGCAATATTTTTTTAAACATAATTTCAACTTGTTTTTGTTCTTCTAGACAATCATCAGGATGACAGTAACTTCTTATAATATAAAAGTTTTCTATTGCTTTTATTAGTTGTGGACCTCGCATATGCATAACAAGAATAAATTTTTTTCTTCATCTGACAATGGAGAGTTTATCATTGGAATTAAAAAATAATTCCTGGTATTTATTACACGTGCTGATAGTGATTTGTTTCCAACATCTTTTTTAGGGTTAAAAATATTATCACAAAATTCTCTTGCAATGGTTATAATTGATGGTTCTGACATTGCTTTATAGCATTAGATTAAATTTGATCGTCAAGAGTATATATTTGAAATGCCGTCAGTCCTGGAAACGGATGTTCAGCGGCGAAAACATAAATTATAAAATATAAGTACTTGTTGAAGGTATTTGCATTCGGAATTGTAAAATATTGTGTTGTTTAGATGTACGTATTTCCTGTACTATGCAATGTTGTTCAGTTGATATCATCATTTGATCCTTGCAATTGCCAGTTATAAATTCGACCAACACTAGAGTTTAATCGACCTCGCAAATGCAATTGCCAAATAGCGACTGCAATAGGACATTTAATTTTGATCGAAAAGTTTTCAACCTCTCCGTTTGTCGTTCATTCCTGTCTATCAGAGAAAGCATAATAAGGATAATTTTCAGGATAATATGATGATGCGCTTACCTCAAACCCAACTCTGTTGTCAGTTGCCTTAAAAAGTGTTGGAATATACCCAACATTATTTTTAGTTCGTTTTATACCACTGGACAGACTGTCAACATACGCTTTATTTGTCAGATCATTAGGGTTAACTGGAACATATGTCGTTGTTATTTTGTTGTTTCTCATATTTATGTTACCTGACATTGGTCCACCGGATCGTTTTAAATACGAGGTGAGTTCTTCTTTTAACTGAGCATAACTAATAACATCAGTATCATTAGCTGGTGGTGAGGTTGTCGGTAATCCAGTTATTTTTGAGTTATTGCTCATTACAAGGTTACCTGTTATTGTATCGCCAGCTTTATTAAGCTTGTTATCGTCAACAGATTTTAGTTGCGCATAACTTACAGCTTGTGTATTATCAACATTTGCTGGTGGATACGCAGTTTCTAACCCAATAATGTTTTTACTCGACATATTAATATTGCCTGTAACCTTTCCACCTGTTTTGTCAAGCTTGTTATCATCCACATACTTCAACTGTAAATAACTTACCGCTTGGGTTTGATTTAAGTTTCTTGGCATATATGCGGTTTCTAAATTTATGATTTTTTTTACTGACATATCCAAGTTACCACTTAAAATTCCTCCTGTCAATGATAGTTTATTATTGTGGACGGATTTAAGTTGTGCATAGCTAACAGCTTGTGTATCAACAACATTTATTGGCGGATAATTTGTTTCTAAACCTAGTACTCGTTGATTTGACATAAATAGGTTTCCTGTCATTGTATCGCCAGATTTTTTTAGGTAGCCTGATAAAGCAATGTTACCATTTGTTCTTGTTGTACTTATAGCCGAAGAATCTCACAATGTTGTCCCAAATCTTGTATAATAGCTCATTATTTGTTTATTGTCTGACAGTTTTATATGAACTTAGTTTATAACAATGGCAAAGTCATCATCGATATTAAATTTTGACACAGAACGGCTGGTGCAACATAAGCACAACAATGATCTGCCAGATTGTCATTATCTAGTTGTTGGGAGAACTGGATCGGGGAAAACAAATTTGCTGATGAATTTACTGCTGGGCGATAATTTTAACTACAACAGAGTCTATATTTACACAATTAATCCAGAGTAGGATAAATACGAATTATTGAGTGAATACAGTAACAAGCTTCGTGATGATCTTGAGGCTGGTGAAGATTGTTTTATTATTAGACCACCAGAGGCACTTATTCCAGTTAACCAACTTGACTCAGATGAACATAAGATAGTTGTTTTTAATGATATTCCACTTAACAATGAAGAGATTAATAAAATAAAATCTTATTTTTCACTGTCACGTAATAAAAAATGTAACTCTGTCTATCTCGCTCAAAGATTTTACAACGTCGATAAATTTATTAGACGAAATACCGGTTGCTTTATATTATTTCCCGAACTCGACAACGTTGACGTCAGAAATATTGCAAACGAGCAATGTGGCGACGTAATAAAAGATAAATTTAATGAACTGTATCATAAGGCAACAAAAAGATAAATATAATTCCTTTTTATTCGATAAATTTGCACGTGATCTCAAAAAAATGTTCCGCTGCTGTATTGAAAAGTATCTTGAGTAAAGTTTTATCAAACTGTTATTGAATAATAATATGGATAAACGAGCAAAGTACAGAAAATAATTAGAAGATCCAAAAGAAATTGCTCAATTTCATGCAGAGTTTAGGAAAAAGTTCAAGAAGCACGACGTTGACAAGTTGTTGCCGCTGAGGAATCAGCTAGAGCTTTGAAACCAGTTACTGAGGCTTTACTTGGAAAACAGCCTGAAGCTTTACCGCTGTCGGAAGAAGAACATAAAAAATTACAGGAAAAAGGTTTACTTGGATTAATTAAAGAACAACAAGAAGCTGCTATTAGAAAAGTTATTGCAATCTGAGGAAGAAAAAAGAAGGTTGGCTGAGGCACTTACAGAGTATATAGTTGATCCTGACAGAAGACAAACTGAGATAGATCGGTTGATTTGTGATCCGTTAGCACTTGAACGAAGATTATCGCAGACGGTGGCAGTTGGGCCGACGGGAAGAAAATTGGATGAGATGAGGAAAATTATGGAGGATATAAAAAAAACCCACAACAATAAGGACAGGAACGTGAAGGAGATAAAGCTTTAGGGAGGTGTGTGAGGAAGAAGAAGCTAAAGGAGAAGCTTTTAGAAAAGAGCATGGATTGGATGTTCAGTACAGAGAAATGTTCAAAGATGCTCTAGAAAATATAAACGACAGAATAAGAGATTACGAGTATAAGTTGTTCAACAAAGAACACAATTTCGAGGATTTAAGAATAAGCGAGATTTTAAAGAAAGAATACAACGCTGATGAAAAAATTAAAAAGTTAACGGAGATAACGGAAAAAGTCAATAATATATCAACGAAGTAGTGCTGGAAAATGAAAATTACAGAGAAAGTATCAGAAAATTCCGACACAGTATTATCGCCGATCTTTACATTAAAGCCATTAATCAAATAAAGAAAAACAGGTTCATTCATCACCGTAATATTTTGAGCACCAAAGCAAAAGAAATAGATGAAGACCGACTACTGGACACGCCACTTGTGGCACATATAGATGACCCTACTGCCAGACAAGCTGAACTAGATCGGTTAATTGATAATCGATATCAAATCAGAGAAAGGTTACCGCCAACTGTGACGGAGAGTCAACAGGCAAGTAAAACAACATTTGAGCCAGAAGGAGCGACAATGGACATCAGTCAACGAGAAACAACATTTGAGCCAACTGTAACAGGGCACATTAAAGGATCAATATTTAGGTCAACTATGGATGAGCCAATTGTAACAGGGGACATTAGTCAACAAGAAACAACAGGTGAGCCTATTAGCCGTCATGCGATTATAAAAACTACGTTAAACGTTAATCAAGAAAGAAATAATATTCTAAGTCGAGTGCGAGCTAAAATAAAAGATTATGAATGCAATGATTTTTTTAAAAAGTACAATATTAACGTTGATTATATTGAAAGATGGAAAAAAAGATAGATATGATGAAGTATTAAAAAATCTTGAAGCTTTTATAAGAGACGGTGATAAAGCTTACAATGATATGGAAAAAGTTACAAAAGTCCAAGATCTTTATAAATATGAAAGCGTCCTCAGAAATGGCGCTATTACAGGTGTTATAAAGGACGCAGTAGTAACATTTAAAAATAAAACTGGTGAAGGAATGAACTTTCAAAGTTTGCTTGAAAATTATGATTATTTTCTCCTTAAAAAAGTTGGAACTGGAGTAAGAGCATTTACATCAACAGCTGATATGATCGGCATCGAAAGAAGCTGGAAATGTTGGTGTTGAAATTGACAATGAAGTAGTTGATATACTTGATCATCTAAGATCGAAAGAATTACTAACATCGGACGAATACGAAATTTTACACCGCGATATAATCGCGGGCGATATAATTATGTAATTTAATAAATAAAAAATGTCAACAACTCGACTCTAGCACCGCTGCAAAAGATAGCGCAAATTTTTCAGTGAATTATATTCCGCCAATACAACTAGATCCTGAGAAAAAATATGAAATTGGAATAATTTCCTGCACGGCGTGGAATTCTATGGCCAATGTAAAAAATAATGTTAATGATGAATTTTCATTTCAACCGAAATTGTCGACGTGGATAAGATTTGCAATTCCACAAGGCTCCTATAATATTACTGATCTAAATAAAACAATAAAAGAGGTTATTGCAAAAAACAATGCGGACGCTGACAACTTTGAGCTAACACCAAATTATAATACGTTACGCGCTAGAATAACATTAAAGAATGATATGATGATAGAATTTTCATCGCCAGCAAGCATTGTGTCACTGCTCGGATTTGATCATCGACGGTACGGATCAAATACAGAACAAACTGTAACATATGACGGTGATCTGCCAGTAAATATAACTGACGTAAACACAATATTAATAAATTGCTCTATTGCAATTGGATCTTACTTGGCTAAAGGCAGTAAAGGACAAACAATATACATTTTTTCGCCGGACGTTCCGCCGGGTTCACTTATGCAAATTAATCCACGGCAGGTTATTTATTATCCACTAAATATTGAAGATCAAATAAGAGAAATATATGCAGTGGACGGATCAGTCTGGACGACAACTTGATCTTAATAATGAAGTTGTTACTTATTACCTACACCTCCGCGTTGCTTGATTTTATACAACCTCGTAGTATAACATGAGACAAAGAAAAAGTTTACAGAAGAAAAATAGTTGGAGGATTTTTAGAAAATATCTTTACTAAAATTATTGAAAGTACTTCTAGAATAGCGCATAAGGTTGCCCCAATTGCACTGGACGCATCAAAAGCCTTTGCGACCGGTGCTGCATCTGCCGCTAGAACTGCGGTGGGACAAAAAAATAGCTGATAAAATAAAAGACAACAGGCCAGAAATAAGACAAGTTATATCAGAAATCGCACCGACGGAAGAAACTAAACGTGCAATGATAAGGACAACAAAAAAACTTTCATCGCCAAGAGGAGAGCAAATTATATAAAAATTAATATCTAAGGCAACAGCGCCAAATTTTATATAATCTAATGAATAAAAAAGGTTTGTTAAAAATTACCTCGACTTAGCGGAGACCTATGACGTAGATGATACAGTAACAGAATTTGAGCATGTTGAATATCTCGACGAAAATTCTAATAAGCCTAATAGAGCTGGCGTTAGAACATTTAATACACGCGACGAGGATGTATTTCTTTTGCCTCATAAAGCAATATTGGAAGTTCGTGGTCAGATTATGAGAGTAGCTAATCCACCTGCTGCAATTGCAGCTGGAGCAGAAATAGTTCTCATAAGCTTATTTAAAAGGTTGTAGCAGTTTCAATAATTTAAAAAGCTAATCAAACAATGGAAGATATTTTAAGTCACCTACAAGTTGCAAGTACAATACTAAGTATTATTTCGTTTTGTGACGATTACTCTAGATCGACTGCACCTAACATATGTGGTTTAAAGACATTGGAGCTGGTGCAGCTGTGCCAGGTGAATTTATTTCAAGAGGAGTATTAGAGCAGGGGGTTGATGCAGCTGCAGATGCTGTAATTGTAAGAAATTTTCTTATTGCTAATGCTGTCAATTTTGGTATAGCCCCACCAGCTGCAGGCGCTAACGCAGACGCTACAAGAGTTTCACTTACTGCTGCTTGTAATAATCTTGGTATGACACCACCAGGTGCAGATGCGGACGGTGCTGCAGTGTTAAATTTGATTAATAACGCAATTAGCGTAAGAAATATACGTCACAATGATAGTTATGCTAGGAGAAAGGCACTTGCAGCAGAATCACGTCAAATTACAATGATGCTGCCATTGAGTACAATATTTGGATTTTGTCGTGATTATAATAAAGTGTTTCGTGGAGTTAAATGCACACTTATTTTAGATCGGGCAGAACAAAATGATTGTTTACTTCGGGTTGGCGGCGCTGATGTACAATTTATTATAAAGAAACTTGCTTTATGGATGCCACGAATAACACCGTCATTCACAAAAGCAGTAGAATTAAATGATATGCTTCAGAAATATACAAAGAGAATTTATTTTCAGCAACATAAAATATATCCGACTGCAGTTCCAAATGCTACCGAATACACAGGACGCGTCACAACAACTTCAAGCGAACAACTACCACAACAATTATTTGTTGTATTTCAGCGACAAGCGCGACGCGGTAACCAACAACAAAATAATGCAATATTTGATAACGCTGATGTTCGGAGAATATACGCCAGGATAAACTCCAAGCAGTATCCGGAACGAGAGATAGAATGCAATTTCGCGGATGACGCTAATACAAATCTTACTCGACCGTATATGTATCTTATAGACAGTGCAGAAATATCAGGACGTTGGAGATGGATCTCAAATATCAGTAGAGGAATTTCCTACACTTTATCCGATCTTTTATTTTGATGGTAATAAACTCAACGAGCGATGTGTTGATTCGACAGCTAATACTGAAATTACCTGGACATTAGGTATGGTTTCAGCAGATGCGTTGTATGTTATGCGCTGGTGATCAGCAACAGATTTATAACAATTGACTCTGTCGGAGTTAAAATACATTGAAAAAGAAATATCTGAATGACGGTCAGCTAAGCATAGGCCGGTATCACTAAAAATTAATTCATCGACAACGGGCGGTATTCTAACAAAATTAATGCTAACTAAAGCACAGATAAATAAATACGATATCGGTAAATCGTTTGTTTTAAATCTAAGCGCGTCGCAAGTAAATGCGGTGAGAGGCGATTTTCTTGGTCCGGTAATAGCCACAATGGCCAAAACGTTAATACCTAAAATTTTGCACGTACTTGGTACATTAGGATTAGCAGCAGCATCTGGCGCAGTATCTGGCGCAACAAAAAATGACTGTCTCTGGAGACGGTATAAAGAAAACTTTTGTCTAAAACATTAATATAATGCCACGAAGAAAGATAGCAAAAAGAAAGACAGCAACGAAAAAATGACGCGATCGCGAAAAACAAAAAAGAGGCGGATTTATAAGACCATTACTGGCAGGAGTAGTGATAAGTCTGTTGCCCAATCTGCTGGGAATAGGACGAGGACTAACATTACCAGGAACACGCCCGCGTTAAGTAACTTCTATACACTTGATAAGTTAAAAAAAATAAAAAATTTCTACCGAGTTTATTCCAAAGATGAACTTGACGATGTACCAGCTGGTGGTTCGTGTGTGATAAATATACAAGATTTTAACGACGCAGTTTACAATAACAACTATTTTGATTCATTTGGAATTCCTCCCAGTGATGTAGTAAAAAATATATCAACAAAAAATATAAAATAATAAATCATTCATCTAATCGGATTCACCAGTTGGAATATCAGCTTGTGAATACTATTGTATACTGTTTATAAAACAAATGTCCCAGCCTAATTTCAATTTTTTAAAATTGCGATTAATTTTATCTAAACTAAGGAATATGTCAGCATATTTTCTCAAGTGCAAAGCTAAAACAGAAAATAATGATGAAACAACAGAAATGTCACGGAATTGCATAAATCTATTTCTTTATTAAATACATGTACTCGGGTTTCGTTTCTTGTGTACAACAATACCAGAGGGTGATTGATGTATATTCTACATTACTTCGAAACAGTGAGTTCGGTTCATCCTATGCCGCACGCGCGAAGTGCATTCGATGGGAAAACCCGAATACATGAATTACACAGACGATGTAAAGCTACATTGTCTGTGTATAAATGCCTCACAGTAAGATCAAATCGACACATTACGGAACGTTTTGTCAGTCGGCGGTCTACTTAGAGACTTGCATATCTCCAGCTGTAGAGGTATGTAAGTTATTTATTTCTTATGTGTATTGTAAGATATAGCTATTGTACTACCACGTTTATTTTTCATATTTCTGTAGCTTCGACTTGCGTAGCATAATGCTAATATTTTCTATTCGTGTCTGTGGCTTAGCAAGAACTTTACAAAGTTGCATTTAGTTAAGAAACGTTTAGTGCTATAGGAATCGTATGATTCACATGTTCACTTCTGAACCTGTTTATTGTTTTGTAATGCAGGACTGATAATGTATTTTTTATAACTTTGTCCGTATATAACGTCATTACGTGTTACCGTATATGCCCGTGTCGTGGATAGTACATGGTATCGGATGTATTTTCAGCTGATGGGAGCTGATCCATGGTGATCAAAGCTGGCCATGGTGATTAGAACTGACCGTGGCAGCTGTGGAGCTGATCCATGGGGATCAGAGCTGACGGTAGCTGTAGAGCTGACCATTGTGGTCAGGGTTGACGAGGTACCAGCTAAAGACCTGACCATGGAAGTTGACCATGACGGCTGTGGTGCTGGCCATAGCGGCTGTGAAGCTGATGAAGCTGGCAACGGAGCTGTTTGGACGGCGGCCGTGCAGCTGAGTGAAGTGTGTTACGGGTCAAGTAGATGATCGGGCGTTGCAGACCAAAGTGGTGGACGCTAATTGCTTGTCTGACCTAGGAATCAGTGGTGGTCGGTGACTACCTATAACCTTTGTTTGATTGGCCAGTGTGACTGGTAGCAAAGTGTGATGTTGAGGGAGTGTTTGTGTTGCTCCATACATGCAATCTTTTGTTCGTGGGCTAATTTCGGGGTCTTGTTATACCCAGTGTTTAGGAAGTGAAGAGATATCTTGTGATATCTGCCTTATTATCATTTTACTATTTGAGTAAAATATCAGTTCACTATTTTGAGTGAATACTTCATTTGTTTTGCAGTTGTGTAAAAGTCATTCTTTTCATTTTGTGATATACCGTGAATCGTTCTTTCTTTTTGTCCTTGTACCGTATAAGATCATATATTTGTATTTGTATTTCTTGCATTAGTAGGTTCGTGCGAATTATGTTAATGCGTTCAATATTTGGACCCATACACGCATTTCCATCAACAGTATTTTGTTGCTAATCCGAAATCCCAACTCGGTTATCTTGTTACGAGAAAAAACAAAAAATAATAGGATAATGCTAAAAAGTATTTGTGCAATCTGTGGAAAGAGAAAATGTTTAAGAAATTATCCGGAGCTGGAATGTGCAACAAGGTTATTTTAGTAGATGATTAAATAATATGCAAGTGCGATTGTGATAGAGATCTGTCTGGAGCAAAATAAAATTGTTACGTACTGTCAGAAATGCAACAAGAGAGAAATAATTGGAACAGGTATAGATATACATAAATTAATTGGCAAGTTACCAAAACCAAAAGGTGGTTGGACATTACCAGGCCATAAATACACTGGATCTTATAATCCGCTAGATAAACAACTAGATGAAAATGATAATCCGCTGCCCGGACAAGAGCCTTACAAGTTGACGCAATAGCAATGCGTCACGATATCTGCTACCGTGATGACGAACAAGATAAGCACGGCTGTGATAAGATAATGTTAGATGAACTACGCGACATGAAACCAAAAAGAATCAGAGAACGTTTTGATAGAAGGCTGGTGCAGGGTTTTATTGGAGCAAAATATAAACTCGGACTCGGAAAATTGTATGATAATCTTGCAGCTGAATTACATAAACCTAAAAAGAAAAGTTTCCGCGACGTAAAAGTTGTCGCAAATTCCGTTGACGTTTTCTGGGCGATAGATTTAGTTGGTGTGTCAAATCTTGCTCAGTTTAACGATGACAAAAATATCTTTTTAACGTTGTAGATATTTTTAGTAAATACAAGTTTAGTGTAACCGTTTCAGATAAAACAGGAACATCGATAACTGATGCATTAAAACAAATAAGTACAGAACCAAAACCAAACAGAATCTGGACCGATCATGAAGAGGAGTTTTTTAATAAAAAATTTGAGCAGTTTTTGGAGAAAAATAACATCACAAAATATGTTTCTGGAAATGAAGGTAAGAGCTTTATCGTCGAGCGATTTTAATTGTACATAAACGAGATGATAAATAAACATTTGACAGCTAAAAATACAAATATATTGACGATCTACAGCAGATTGTTGATAAATATAATAAAACCAAGCACAGATCAATAAACATGTAACCAAATGATGCAATTAAAAATCCAATTCTTGCAAATGAAAACAGATATAAATTTAAAGTTGGTGATGAAGTTAGAACTTCTCTGACGAAATAAACATTTAAAAAAAGATTTATTCCAAACAGGAGCGAAGAAGTATTTGTTGTTGATCAAGTTCTACTGACAATACCTGTAACATACGCGCTAAAAGATTTATTGGGTGAGCCTATAACTGGTAGTTTCTACGAGCAGCTGAGCAAAATTATTATTGAAAAAGTTATCGGCAGAAAAGGTAATAAAAGTTTAGTTAAATGGAGAAGATACAGCGATACATTTAACAGCTGGGTTGCAACTAAATCTATACTGAAATGTTATAAATTTGCTCGTTATTTTGGCAGCACAGATTTACATCTGACCGGTCTACACAACGACATTAAATTTAATTTTCTTGCATTCTCGACTGGGCATTAAATTAAATATTTTAACAAAAATAAAATCGTATTTTATGCTCCTTTGTTGGTCAGGAATTTTCACATTTAAGAAAAGGTTATATAAGTTGCCAAAATATTTTTGCTCGGCAATAGTAAAATTAATTTTTTTTTTTTTTGGCGATTATGATACTTAACATCATATCGTCCAGTTGTCGGTCGGCTGTATTTTTTATCAACCACGTCCACGATCTCGTCTTGTTCATCGTCATTGTTAAATAAAATGTCATTTTCTGTATAATCAACCGAGTCGAGTTTTTCTGCGACTGTAGCATCTCCTGCTGTAAAATTATCGTCAGCGTAAATATCAGCAAGCCGTTTCATCAAGTCCATATTATAATATATTTTTATCTAATTTATGATAATAAGATGACTAACGAGATAAAATATCAGAAAGTTAATATTAATTGCCAAGAATTAGCTGAGGCAGTGCGAAAATGTTTATCAGGATATTCTTGCTCTGTTGAAGTTATTGTTATGCAAGGTGATTCTAATAAGATTCTGCTAACAGCGGCAGAAAAAAATAAATAAATAGAACAATTATGACACTAAAATATAACCAAAGATGATGTTTTAATGTTTGCTCATAACTGTCTTACCAAAACTGAACTAGAAAATATAATTAATCGTCATATTTGAAGATGATTCTGTCAAATATTAATTGTGATGTTGCCGCAGTTGTTATTCCATCTGCGACAAATTTTATTGCTCTAGAATTTATCTTGAAATATCTTGCAGCAGCTGTTATCGAAGGAAATTATAGTTCCTCATCTGTTTCAAGATTAAATGAAACAATAGGTTTAACTTTACTAAAATTATTACCTGTGTTTCCTCGTCTGTTGTTTTCTTGTTGATTGACAAGTTCGAGGTTTTTTAGACGATTGTCTATCACTAAACCATTAGATACAGGTCCGTTAAATGTTTCGTAAACAAATCTGTGGCTATAACAACTAACTTGATCAGTTAGTGTTCCTCTGACACTCATTTTAAGATAACCAGTGTTATTTATTTTTCCTAACACTTTTTTAACTTTTCTTTTTCGAATAATTCCTTCATCATTCGCCTCGTAAAAATCAAACACAGGATGAGTTTGAAATTCACTTTGTAAAGACAAGTTTTCAATGTTATCATCAGTAAATTCGCCGTTGACATGATATACTCGTTGTCCTTCTGGAATTTCATCACAAAACAAAGTGTAAATAAAATCTTTCCTAAAGATTTCAGCTTGCTCGTCATTATCACATTTTACGCTGATCTTATAACCAGCCGGTGTTGCTTTACCAAACGGTTGTCTGTATTTAATGTGTATCACCGACCCTAACATATTTCCCGCGTATAAGTTGTACTTGGGATGAACATAATAGTAATCTTACTAGCTTGCGAAATTCTGTGCCATTATACTATAAGCATTTTTATATCTTTAATTGAAAATTCAAATTCTCCAATTAAATATATAAATATATAAATATAATATAATGCTGAAATTGCGAGATATAGTAAAAAAGAGCCTTACAGGAGAACCTACAAAATTAGTCACTTTTACAGGATTTGACAACAGCTATCGGTTTGATAATCAAAATATTTTAGCAAATTTTAACTCTACAAATTTGTTTCATCTTCTGTATCCGATTGTAACGCGAGAACTTGCAGTTCATAGAAGTATCAAGCTAATAGAACAGTATCATGCTATTTTATCAAAGTTACATGCATTTCAAAAAGATATACTTGATATCATCTTTGAAAATGCAGATTTCATCAATGAGATTGCCGAACCATATTTAACGGATAAATCACAAATATTATCTGGAACAAATATTTCCTCAGTCGCCGATGAAATACATCAAGAAATAAATAAAAAAAAATTGGAGGAATTTACTGTATCAGGATCAGGTTGGAAATTTGAAATGATAGAAGAAGTTGTCACACAGCGAGATATAACGTACTTCGCGGTAGTTCTTACGTTGATCTACCTCAAAAAATTAAAAACAAAAAATGCTGTATAGACGTAAAGAACTTTGATAACAGATGTTTCCAGTGGGCTATTCTTACTGTGATGTTTCCAGCATAAAAAAATGCTGATCGCGTTGACAAATATTTTAGTCACATATCAAAATTAAATTTTAACGGCATTGACTTTCCAGTTGCAGAAAATCAAATACCAAAGTTTGAAAAGCAAAATATTTCAGTTAATATATTTGGTCTTGACGAGAATGAAAATGTTTATCCAAGGTATATTTCAGAAAAAGCTTCGCAATTGACAATAAACTTGCTGTTTTATAAGAATCATTACGTTTGGATAAAAAACTTTAACGGCCTAGTTGGCAGACAATATAATAAAGATAAAAATAAGAAATATTTCTGCTACCGTTGTTTACAAAGTTTTTCTAAAGATAAAAAACTGCAAGATCATCTTGAATACTGCGTTAATATTCAAAAAATAACAATGCCAGGAGAAAAAGGAAAAGTATAAAAATTTAAAAATTATAATCATAAATTAAATATTCTGTTTGTTATTTATGCTGATTTCGATTGCCTACTTGTCCCTTTGGCACGCGCAGAAAATGATCCAAATAAATTAAGCACCAGAAAAGTACAACAGCATGTTCCCTGTGGAGCAGCTTATAAAGTAGTTTGTTGCGCTAACGATAATTTTTCAAGTCCAATAAAATTGTACAGAGGTAAAAGTCCTGCCTTGTGGTTCCAAAACAATTTAATAGATGATGCTAATAAAATTTCCAACAGATTATCTAAAACAGCTCCAATAAAAATAACTTCCAAACAACAACTTGATTTTGATGAGGCAGTTAATTGTCATATCTGCGAGGAACCCATGCCTGGCAATAAAGTGCGCGATCACTGTCATCTAACCGGCGAATATCGCGGAGCAGCACATAATAATTGTAATTTGAAATTCATGCGTCAGATTTTATTCCTGTCGTTTTACATAATTTTCGTGGTTATGATGGTCATATAATTGTCGAAGCATTTGGTGATGAGGAAATTAAATCTAAACTAAAATTAAATAATATAATAAAATGTATTCCAAATAATTTTGAAAAATATATGTCAGTTGCGCTCGGCAAATTATGTTTCATTGACAGTCTGCAATTTATGGCAGCACCATTAGATGAGCTTGTAAAAAGTTGTAGCAGTTTCAATAATTAAAAAGTTGCTTTGGTGAAGACTACGTCTCTCTGACAAAAAAAAGGTGTCTTTCCGTATGAGTATCTCGACGACTGGAGCAGATTTGATGAAACTTCTCTTCCTAACAAAGATAAATTTTACTCGCAGCTAAAAAATGAAAATATTACAGATGACGATTACAAATATGCACAAGAAATTTGGAATAAATTTGGTTGTAAGACACTTGGTGATTATCATGATTTATATTTGAAAATAGACGTATTATTACCAGCAGATGTTTTCGAGAGTTTTCGTAAAGTTAGTCATGAAAATTATGGATTAGACCCATGTTGGTATTAGTTTGCGCCAGGATTGTCGTGGGATGCTCTGCTAAAAACATGCAGGATAGAATTGGATCTCTTAATTGATGTTGATATGTTTACTTTTATTGAAAAAGGAATTTGAGGCGGAATCAGCGTTATAACAAAAAATATGCGGTAGCTAATAATAAATACTTAAAAAATTACGATACAAATTTACCGTCAAATTATATTATTTATCTGGACAATAATAATTTTTTGTATGGTTATGCTATGTCAGAGCCAATGCCATGTGTGGATTTCATTGGATAACTCAGATCAATTTCTCAAAGAAACTGAAAAAGATTTACCAGAACATGTCAGTTATTAACGACTATCCGTTTTGTGCAGAGTCAATGATGATCGATTATAGTTTATTATCGCCTGAACAACAGGCAATGATAACAGCTAAAAGTTCGATTGTTAATAAGCTAGTTCCAAATTTGCTAAACAAAAGACATTACGTGATACATTAAAAAAATTTAAAACAAGCAGTAGATGCTGGACTAATTCTGAGAAAAGTTCATCGCGTGTTAAAATTTAATCAATCACGGTGGATGGCAGATTATATTAATTTCAATACCAAACGTCGTGCTATTGCTAAGACCGACTTCGAGAAAAACTTTTTCAAGTTAATGAACAATTCCGTGTTCGGTAAGACTATGGAAAATATGAGAAAGCGAGTCAATATTGAAATTGTAAATGATGTAAATCGCAGAAATAAATTAGTCAACGATGACGTTTTTGTCAGTATGAAAATCTTTGATGAAAATCTTGTTACAATACAGCGACAAAAGACAAATAAACCAATTTATGTTGGTGTAGCTGTACTTGCTATATCAAAATGGCTAATGTACGACTTTCACTATAATTTTACCAAAAAGCAGTGGCCAGATTCGGAATAGCTATTTACTGATACGGATTCACTTATTTATAACATAAAATGTGAGGATGTTTATCAAGATATTTATAAATACCGTGACCTATTTGATTTATCGGATTATCCAAAAAGTAGTGGATTTCATGATGATGCAAATAAAAAAAGTCATCGGTAAGATGAAAGATGAATTTATGTTTGTGCTAGTTAAGGAATTTGTTGGACTAAGAAGTAAAATGTACGCTGTTAGTTTAGATGACAATAAACTGACAAAAAAAAGCAAAAGGTATTCCCCGCGGATATGTAAAAAAGTGTATGAAATTCGATGATTTTAAAGCAGTGCTAAATTCTTGCACTAATTATATTAAAACAAATGTTATCAGAACAAATCATCACAAACTTGAAACAGATACAATCATAAAACGTGGACTAAGTAATTTTGATGAAAAGAGATATTGTGTTGATGGCGTAAACACATTAGCTATTGGACACTATGCCAATACCAGATGTGATATATTTAATATCATCTTTAATTAATTTTGTCTAAACTTTATAAATAATGTTCGAAAATTAAACATTAGCCGATGGACTTAGTAGCAAAATTAAAATAATAATGGTTAATGACCAGCAATTATCAGTTGAATTTAATGATGAAATTTCAGGTATTTGTTTTAGTAAATTTGACAGAATGAAACTCTCGCTTGTTAAATCAGATAACAGCAAATATTTTGATTATCTTGAAAAGTTGAGAGATGAGCTTATGCTAAAATACGATAATATTCATGATCCGAGCAGTCAAGAAAAATATACGAAAATTAATATTGATCTAAACAGATCGAACGTTTTTGCAAAAGATGGTAAGTATGTTCTCACCAGGATAGCAATGAAAGAGTTATTTGAATGTCATCGAAAAGTAAGCGGAAAAATTAAATTTTATTTGTATAATCACGATAATGAATTATTTCTTATAGCTACTGTTGATGTTTTAAGGATGGGGGATGAAATTCTTTGAAAGGAGATAACTCTGTCTGTCTTCCTTGTATTGTAAAGGGTGATAACCCTGTGTTCGAGTTAAGAGTAATCAAGCAGTTATCTCCCTTGTTATTGCGTAATGTTACACAACAATAAATTCGACATCGATAGCAGAAACCCTCAGAATGAATAAATAACTCTTCTATCGTCTGTGAGGAAAGTATACAGTCATTATATAATTATTAATCTCAGAACTGACAAATAAATATTCCACCAGATAGGCCGGGGGAGGGTGTGTGATATTACAACATTAGTTTTCGACAAACGAGTCATTATCGATCATTTCATATTCGTGCAGACTGCGAGCAAAAATAACCCTGTCTGCGAGCTATAGAGTAATTTAAGCCGTTGTATCGATCCACGCACCATTGTCACAAATCTGTACATATGTTCTCTGGCGAGGAGACTGCAATGTATTTTAACAGGCAGAATTGTATATAATAAATATTTTTATTCAGATTCAGAAAATATTTTTATTTTAAACAAAATATTTATTGTATAATGAATTCCGAAAATATTCATGCAATTATTTTTGAAATTAAAAAATTAAATGACGAGGATATAGAATTATCAGAACAGTTTGAATGTGATGGCGAATATTTACATACTTAAATTTACCCGTGTGTTTGTAAGAGCTCCGATAGCCGTGGGGTTAAGGCGTTCGAGTACGGATCCACCAGTGGAAACTCTCTGCGTGTTCGAGTCTCAAAAAATGCTAAAGATATATTGTCTTGCATTCGGCGACAGATGCTATTATAATTGGGGGGCGCCTGCGGGCAGTTGATGATGAGATATAACCTTGTGTATGGGTGATTGTAAAAAGAAACCCTATAATTCCAGGTGTAAACTGGCCTGGCACCCCTGAACCACAAAGCGCCCGGGGATCACTTAGGGGGTGTTTTTATTACCCCTATCGCGCTTAGCGATCCAACAATTGCAATGAGAAACAAATATAACAATTACCCAAAAAGATATATATCTGACGTCATCAACCTGCTCGTGAGGTACTCCTCGTTTGCTATTTTTTTAAATTATTTATTTTTTATTCTGATTCTGATTCATGATTTGCAAACACACTATTACTGTAAACGGTGTACTGATGTCAAACCTTTAGAAATTTGTCTGAAACTTTCTGCACGCACATGCACAATGTTAATCACGATCGCTGAAAGTTGCCCTACGTTGATTTCGCATGCGTTACATATTGTCGTGAAAAACCCAGATTCGACTTCCGGAAAAAGGTCTATGGCAGCCTGTACTTCATATAATAACAGCTTGTTTTCTTGAGACACACCATTCCATAAATATCCTTACTCCTTGCGTAATTAGTTGTTTTAATGGGAAGGGATATGTGACTACAATAAACTCAGTATTTAAATTGTGTTTCTTTCCCCCCAACAGCTCTTAAATATGTCCCGTGTGCATCAGGATGGATCAGTTTCTGTGTTATTATTGTGATATTGGCAAACAGACCTTCAAAGAAATTATACACCGTTCTGCAGAAGTACACGACGACTGCATTCCTAAAGTGCAAAGTTTAGAACTCTAGTTGTCAGATATAAGTTTACCGTAATTCCCCAAAATGTTAAAATGAAAGAACTGTGAAAATTAGGTTTGAAATGCTATGATCTTTGTAGCCTGTCTATATGATTACATCGAAATAACCTCATGAAAGCTACTGGTGAGGAAAAAGCAAATTTGATTAAGGGTTCGGTGTCAAGATCAAAATCATACCTTGCAATATCACCGTGCTTGCTCATTTGAATCATCTCACCGATTGCACTTTTGATTAAAATGCTCAGCGAAAGAATCAGAGATGTAAGAAATATATAAAAACTAAGACGAATGACAGGGAACGACTGGAGAAGTGTGACTAATATGTCGTCAAAAGTACGCTAACTACATACTATTATGACTTACGACATACTAATATGACTGACGACATACGTATATGACATGAACACGTGTTTAGAGAACATATTAGGACTAGCGGACAAATTGGGATTGCCATGCTGAACTGCTGAATGGATTATCTGGCAATTATTAACTTTATAGGTTCATGAAAATGCATCAAGATAAAAATGTATATTTGACAGCTTATCAGGGTGAAACATTATTCTGTCGACGAAGTACAATTCTATCACAGGGTAGCGATGACTGGTACAGAATGAAAGAAAAAGTAATGGGTCACTGGAAACACCTTACCTGCGGCAGCACTTGGCTTAAAATGTCTAAAGAAACAAATCGAACGCTCTGATTACATCAAGTTTGTAAGACGATTAAAAAGTCCATCGTCGGAAGTCAAAGAAAAAATGATTTATAGCTCTAGAAATGAAAAGAATGTAGTTGCTATAAAAGTTACCAAAATACATCAGACTACATGTCATACTCTACATTTCGTGTCTAAATTACAACTGGCTAATATATCATAATTCTGTGTGTGTGTGTGTGTGTGTGTGTGCCGATCCGGGAGACAAATGGACAATCAGACAGAAAATATTCAACCAAAATAGGATTTGACTCTACAGCATGTCTATTTCAAATGAAGGTAGGCCCAGTACACAGTATGATCTAACATTGCGTAATTAATTTTTTCGAAAGTAAAACGTTTGGTATAATATTTGATCCTTAAATTCTGGGTTTGCTTAAAGCATTAAATTACAATGGTTTAGGTTCCTACGTCTCTCTCTCTCTCTCTCTCTCTCTCTCTCTCTCTCTCTCTCTCTCTCTCTCTCCAAAAACATCGGGTAATTTTGAGGGAAGCAGTAGCCACAAGTATTTCTTTACAAAAACTTTAACTGTTAGAAGCAGAGCCATTAAAGCATATTGCTTCTTTTCTGGAATAGACTAAACAGACCATTAGTCAAAGTTAGGTAAGTAAAGATTAGGACAGCATTTCATGTAACAAACTGAATTCATTTCATATCGACAGATCGATGCATTTGGAAGATGTAAAATGTAGTCAAACACCTTTCGGCGAGTGAAGAAGGAAATAAAGAAGTAAAATAAATAAATTATCCTTATACTTTTGTCCAAAATATACCTGTCTTACATAACCAACACTATTTAACTCCATATCTGTTTGTTCAATCACTTATAAAGGGTCTTATTACTTTGCAGCATAAAATAGCAGTATACCAAACCGGTCCCACAAGTGGGACCAAATCGGGCACTAACCAAAACGCCGAGATGACCAATCCTTACATCAGAATCTCGCATGAGGAATTTAACAATGAACGAAGAGAGAACAGAAATTGCATTACGTGTCATGAAGTTAACATGAAATTGAATTAGAGTGACTGAATCTAATATACGTTTATTACATTGCAAGTATCAGTGTGTGTGTGATTTAGATTTGTAACGTAGCTTTAACAATTCTAGTCATATCACTATGATGTCAGTAGTGTCGCAGTTTAGAGTCATGTCTTGCACTGGGGCATCATCCCGCAGACATGTAGCGTCATGTCCCACGTAGTCACATTATCCTGACACCAGTCCGACCAGCCCTAACACTAACCTGTTAATGCAGAGCGCAAAGCGTGACAGCTGCTAGTACCATTTTATAAGTCTTTAGCATGACTCGGCCGGGGTTCAAACCCGCGACCTCCCATATCCAAGGCGGACGCTCTAAGCACTTAGATTGAATTTAACTGTAAAATTTGTCGATAAAAAAGGCCGAATAATATGTAAGAAGGAAAACAAAAGTGCAAATCAATTTGCAAAATATGTACGTTTTGTTACATCTTCGTTACATAAAACTGTTCAGTCATATATATTTGTGTGAGATTGTCAACTATGATCAAATAATGTTAACATATTGCAAAATATATTGTACGAATTTCTTCCTACCTTGAGCTTTGTCTCGCGTAATGCACAAAACTGCAAGCGATGCCAAATATTCAGAGTCAAATTAGATACAATACAGTGGGTAAGTGATAGAAGGTCCACTTATGCCTACATTTTTTTCAAAAATAAATAAATAAATAAATAAATTTAAAAGGTTTTGGTTGTTAACTCAGCCCCAAACTTTCGTATGAGACGTTTGTGATAACAGTTTATCATACAAAGGTTTCCGGTCAGATTTATCCGTTGATTTAAAGGTCTACGTATTTATCTTAAAACGTCGTTTTGAAAAAACCCAAATGCGACTAGCTCTTTTTGAGTATATCAAAGATATTCATTGTGCAGTTAAGTTGGTATCTGATTACACAAGATATCTTTCACGGAAAATCACCTCTTCCGTAGTTAATGACCCTAATTTAACTTTGGATCAGTGATATACCACGTTCACAATTTTGTCTACCGATTTGTACATTCTTCTTTGGCAGCAAAAAAATTATATTTATACAAGAATATGATTGGTACTATAGAAAATTACAAAGAGAGCACGGAAGAGCAATGACATATAACAAAGCTGTAGCTCAGGTTATTATGCATGAAATATTTTGCAAAGGAGTATTTTTTAACACATTATTTTGTACATGAAGTTATGGTGTTGTTTGGTATAGGACAGAAAATAGTTATATTTTGTATATGAAGTTATTGTGTTGTTTGGTATAGGACAGAAAAGTGTTATATTTTGTAGCACAGACGAGAATGTATTATTATCGCACAAGGAAGGGGATGATAGAAACAGAAGTAAAAGGAAAAATTTAGTTACAGAAATGATAGAAAACTATTGCCTACGTTGCGCTGAGAAATGCCGTTAACCTCCAAAACAACAACAACAACAACTTTGCCGTTTAAGTACACGTATTCCATAAGGAATACAATGATGAAACAAAGCTGAATTGACGAATTTCACATATGAACATACGCATAAATAATAATAGGAGGCAAATATGAAATGTAAATATGTTTATTAAATATGAAAAATGCAGTTGGAGAGTAGGGCATCAAATTTCACAATTTCAGTTTATTTCAATACTAAATGAGTTAAGGTTGTTAAATGTTTAAAAGTCATGGCTCATCAACCAAATATAATAGACCCAGATGATCGCACTTTTTCTTTCGCTAATGGAAATACTTATTCAGTAGCAGTAATACCATAGAATACCAATAAATAAGAAGAACTTGTATCGACGTAAAGCGCTTCCCCTAGCGGTTAGAGTTTTACTTTCAGTTTGAATGAATCACCCGACACCCAAGCTCACTAGATGCAGTGCCGCGCATACTCAACGCGTCGCATTCAGCGAAGAAAGCAAAAGGGAATCCGTTTGTTTTACACACTGGGATATGAACTTTTTATATTTGGCGTCAAACCACAATTATCCCCACTCCATTTGCGGTTGACCCAAATGAGGAAGAAATTATGAATTGTTTGCAATGTAGTCAGTTAGCCAGTGACTTTCTGAAATTGTATAGAAAGTTGCATTTGCTTGTTTTTGAATGAAAATAGTAGTATGTAAATTCACTTTGTACCATAGCCGCTAAAAGCGACTCTGCTATCTGGCGATTTACCTCCTGTACCATAGACGACTCTGCTATCTGGCGATTTACCTCCTGTACCATAGCCGCTAAATAAGCGACTCTGCTATCTGGCGATTTACCTCCTGTACCATAGCCGCTAAATAAGCGACTCTGCTATCTGGCGATTTACCTTCCAGTCTGGGATATTATCCCTACGACAAACAGCTTTGAGGACACGTCTGTATGTTAAGAGTAACAAAGTAGTTCTAAACACTTGGCCCCACTACTTTGTTTATTTTTGTGTTTTGCTAAGGTCATTTTAATACATGCCTTGATTATAATCTAAACTAAGAAAATTTTCGTAAAAATGTGTTAACACGTATTTTTGCAAAACGTAAAATTGCTAATGCTCTTTGGAACACTTAGTTTCAAAGGTATTGTATATTTGCATGTTGTCAAGCTCTTCAATTTCGGAAGCAAGTAAATCCTGCATACAGTCCACAATCCCATTTTGGCAAGACAGAAATGATCACTTGAAAACCATAGAAACTTGTGAATTTTCGACTTAAAATGTTCCTGCTTTTTGGGACATGCATATGCTTTTGGTCACTTCTTCTATGTCAGTTTGTTTACACTACTAATACTCAAAAGGGAGGAGGTCAGCCTTATGGTAAAACACTTGCAGGATCTATTGAACAAATTCTATCAGGGGATATTCTGGGAGATTGGGAGGGGCTTAAAAAAGATTTTAAACAAATAACTAAATATTACAGCAAAACAAAAAAAACATAAAAGGCAATGGTTGCAAAAATCATATACAGAATTACTAATGAAAGATAAACCTCTGAGGGAGCAAGAAAGCGAAATAGTTAAGCAATGGGAAGATTTGGAAAAAGAAAAAACAAACGGGGTTAAAATAAGAGCAGGGAAATTTGACAACTTATACAGTAAAGGGAGGGGGTTATACAGACGTTTGGAACTCAAAAAAGGGGAACTAAAGAGAATAGAGGAAATAAAGGTGGGGGATATGATTTATACAGATAAGAAAAGTATTTTAAACGAGATTCAAAATTATTATGCCAATATGTATAAAACCCAAAATATAGATGTAAGTATTATAGCACAATATATAGAACAAACAAAATATAATCAAATCTCTACAACTGACAAGGAAAATTGTGAAAAATTTATTACAGCTGAAGAAATAAAAAACGCTATTAAAAGTCTAAAAATGGAGAAGTCGCCAGGTTCGGATGGCATAACATCAGATTTTTATAAAATGTTTATGAAAGATTTAGTAGACCTATTAGAACTATTGTTAAACAATATTTTATTACAAGGAGAAATGCCAAAAATTTTAAGGGAGGGGGTCATTACATTACTATATAAAGGTAATGGGGACAGATTCGATATTAAAAATTGGTGACCTATAACTCTCCTCAACACTGATTATAAAATACTAAGTAAAATTTTAACAAATAGGATTAGGAAAAGTTTAAACAAAATAATTGATTTTAATCAAAGTTGTGGGGGGGATAGGGAGGAAAATTATAAATAACACATTATCCATAGCAGCTATTATAGACCTTATAAAAAACAAAAATGAGAAAGCAGTTATGTTTTAATTCGACCAAGAGAAGGCATTTGACAGAATTGAGCATGATTTTATTTTTAAAGCTTTAGAAAAATGTGGATTTGGGGTTCATATAATAAATTGGATAAAAGCCATGTACAAAAACATTACATCGAAAATAACGATAAATGGGGCCCTCACGGGGGATTTCATGCTTGAACGCTCAGTAAGACAGGGTTGTCCCCTGTCCATGTTACTCTACGTAATCTCTATAGAATCCTTGAATATAAACATTAAAAATAACTCTAATATTCAAGGAATTAAAATACCAAATATGAAAGATGAATTCAAAACTATCTTGCATGCAGACGATTGCACGAACTTTACCAGAGATGAATATTCATTCAAACATTTACAGGATGAATTCTCAAAATTTGGAAAAGTCTCTGGCTCAGCTATAAATCACAACAAAACGGAAATTTTATTAATAGGTAACTGGAGGGGAAACCACCCAGGTCTCCCGCCAAACTTGATTAGAACTCATGTCAAAGCATTAGGAATTTATTTTGGACTAAACTGTACTCAAAAGAACTATCGTGAGTTAATAACAAAATTAGACGCACAGATCGAGACTTGGTCGCATATGAAGTTCAACTTAATAGACCGAATACAGATCGCTAAGACCTACATGTACAGTCAATTGGAATACATTTTGAACACAACTCACTTAACAGAAGCCATAATAGGCACTATAGAAAGAAAAATTACGAGCTTTATTTGGGACAATAAAATACACTATCTAAAAAAGAAATATATATGTAGACCCAAGACTGGGGGTGGGGTGGGGGATTAGACCTCCCTAATCTGAGCATAAAGTAGAAAGCCACCATTCTTAACAGATTTAAAAAACTAAATGGAAAACCAACACATCCTTGGGAAGCAATAAATATTTACGTATATGGGTATTTATGTAATTTTAATAAAGAAATTTATATGAATAATGTATTAGTGAAACTGTTAGAACCACCTGGAGCATATAGAAGAATAAAAGAATTAATATATAGATACAGACATAACAATAATTTATGGGATAAAAATAATGACATTTATAAACTTTTAAACGAATCTTTTACTCAAGAGAAACATGAAATTGAATTTAAAAACCCAGGATTGAACTGGGATTTAATATGGAAGAATTGAGCAGGCATAAAGTCGCCTGCCATACAAAGTAGGCTATATATTTATCTCCACGATAAATGGCTTACAGGGGAAGTAGCTTTCAATAGACATTTAACTACAAAATTACCTAAATGTAGACTCTGTGGGAAATGTGTAGATTCTAAAAAACATTTGTTACTAGAATGTCCAAAAAATGAAACAGAAAGATCGAATATTAAAAATAAAATTAGGATAAAATATGGGAATAATGAAATTTCACAACTACTTTATACAAATGATATAAAGAATAGTAAATTATATAATGAATATCAATAAAATTATGAAAACCATACGTGAATATAAATATATATTTTGACAACTTTTTAGAAAAAAGGAATTTCTCTATAATATATGTTTGTAATACAATATACCTGTGGGATCTGTTTAAAATTTTTTTTTTTACAGTTAACATCTATATATAAAAACGTTTATATACAGGGGAGAACAAGGTGCGGTGCCAAAGCTACGCGACTCACGTGTGGGAGCACGGACCGTACCGTATCTCCTCATAGCAAAGTAACACTAATCACACACACTCACTCTAATACACATATGATCTACACTACAATCTTTCTATCTTCTCTTAACACACCATAAATACAAAAAGGTTTCAAAGACCAGGAAGCCGGTATCGATCCTATATCACAACCGGCTTTCCGAATCAAAAGAAACCAATAAAACTAAAGAAAACTAAGAAGAAAATTTGATCCATGAAGCCAGCCCAACAAAAAAACGAAATAGCGTACACAACAAATAGCAGTAACATATAGCAAACACTGGGCAACATGGATCCTTGGCAAGGATCGCAAAATTTTAAGCATACTCTGAGTCCAGCCTGGGATAAAGAGTCTTTATTTACACTAGAGTAGGAAAGGTGTATAAACACTAATTCAAAATTTATAAAAATGAAATTTATAAAAATAACACACATAGCACATTCACCTTAAGGAAACAATAACACATAAAAATGTTTAACTTGCGGAACTAGGGGGTCCCTCAAATGATGATAATTCTGAGAGGGACCACACCAATAAAAATTCTCTCAGTTATGGTTGTTGTTGTTGTAGGGTTTAACACCATTTTTCAGCACAAGATAGGCTATACATGGCGGCCAGTATAAATGGTGGAGGAAGAACCCGGGAAAACCCCGGGAAGAACCACCGACCCACGAGAAGCTACTGGTAAGCTTTCTCACGTACCCACGTTAGCCGAGCCCGAGACTCGAACACACGCAGACAGAGGTGAGATGGCAGTGATCCGGAACGGTGAGCGCTTTAGATCACTCGGTCACTCAGTTATGGTAAAAGTGGCGTAATATAGAATGCTTACACATAAAATAGAAGAAAAGTAATTGTGGTCTGAAGTCATCAGATTACTTTATTCAGTGTACGGCGATACTGTATTCAGTTACTACATCTTGTTGTGTATATATGAGAAAGACAGTCCAACAAAGGAAGTATTCTTCTACTTAAAAAATAAAATCAGCTCCAAAACACCTGGATGCCAAGGACCAAACCTAATGAAGCTCTAGCGTCATCTAACTACGACCTCCGATTACCGCGGCATTTGAGCATTTCTGATAACGGCTGTCATCGTACGTCACATCTGAATGACCCATAAGTACAGTACATACTCAAGATGTTCACCTAGCCATGAAATGTAACAGTTGTGGTGATTGGGGGAGGGGAGAGCATTTAACGTAGCTTTAATCATTTTGGTCATATCGCTACGATGTTTGCAGTGTGGCAGTTAATAGTGTTTATAGTCATGTCTAGCACTGGGGCATTCTACTGCAGACATGTTGCAACATGACCCGCTCAGTCACATTATCCTGACACCAGGCTGAACCATCCTAACACTATACTAACCTCTTAATGATGTCAGTACCATTTGTATGACTCGGCTGAGGTTCGAACCGCGACCTTCAGCATCCGAGGTGGACACTATAACTACTTAGTTGACCGGTAACATTTGGAAGAAATAAATCTTAGATTTCCCTTATATGTACACATTTAAGAAAGTGATCAAATCACATTCATTATGTATCCAGATCCAATCCTATTTTTGTACTTTCTATTCATAAAATCGTACCGAGCACAATGTCAACAAATCGTCTGCTTCACAATTTAAACAAGCAGAATTAGTGACATGACTTAAGCTCTTTGATCAATCTGATTAAAGTAATATCTCCACTGTTTAACGTGAATATCTGACTGAGACTTCTGAGGGGTCACGTTCATGACCATAATCGCCAGTTTTATGAGTTAATCAGACGAAGTCTTAAATCTACGCGTTTGGGAGACTGGGCAGTGTGGCTGAAGAGCAGATTTTTGAAAGTAGCGTTTCCATTGTCTAATTCAAAGGTCACCATAACATAACCCCTAACCGGTCTCCGTCAGATCTTCATGTAGGACAGTGGAGATTTGATTTTAATCATATTGGCTATTTGATAAAATAAATTATCTAACTTGTTGGATCCCATTAAGCGTGCTCTGTTAAAATCGTGTCGTTTGAAGGTGGGTTCTCAGAGCAGTAATAATATGGCAAGTTAATAAATCTTCTCATACCTTTTATTTCATAAAGATGAACTCGAGACATAGAGAATACAATTAGCATAAATCATAATTACCTGATGGATCTACTCCAACTTGGGCATACAAAAGTCATAATTAAATTCATGAAATTTTTTTAATTTGGAAAAGTTTTATTAAATGTGATGCCTTTACATAACATTTGCAGAATTTTGTTATTTTTTTTTTATTACTTTGATACCATGCTTCTGACGGTCACCGTATTTATCGATTTGCCGTGAACTTTAGAGCTCTTCCCGTCAGAGATAACCTCGAAATGCCAACACTTTGGCGGACCAGTTGATCAAATATGAAAATCATTCACCGTGACCGACCTATTTCCTACACGTTGAATACTAATGTAACAGGATAGAAATAAAAAATTAAGTTTGCTGGATCCTTTGGGGGTATGTTTCCACGTAATTGGACGTACCAGCCTAAGCTGTTATTTTTTTTTTTTTTTTTTTAATAAATCAGGTACCGGGGATATTATGAAAATAACTTGGTACTTTTAATCTTGAAAAGTGGAAATGTTTCCAATAAGTGTTTGAATCATTCACACGTACAATTTCACAGTTTAATTATTTATTGGGGTGGGATATCATTAATGCCGAAATATTCAATCATTGTATTTCTTTTCTTTATTATTACGGACCAGATAATATGCATAGACGGGAATAACTGAATAAGGAGAAAATAGTTTTTCCAGGAAAGGAGCAGCTATAATTATTTTGTTAAGTTCAACCCCGTCCCCAAAGAAAGAGATTATCAGTGCTTTTTCACGGTCAAAACATTTTACCTTTAAGCAGGACTGGTGCACACGCGCCATGGATCCTGAGCATTTGCAAGGGGTTATCAAAGACCCGGATGTCTCCTCATCGTGGCAAATTCTGCATGCAGCTTTGGCCTTAGGATCCAGTGAGTTTGTCACCAATACGGTATCCAAAGCTTTCTGGTGGATTTGCATTTTGGAAGAAGGGTTGACCACGACCCGTTGCCCATTTTGAATCTCCATGTTATTGAATGTCACAACGATCTGTGCACACGATGAATTTGTTTTCAGGATGTTTAACTCAAAGTTTTATTGGTTTTGCTTCTGGTTAGTATCTGGGGAGAGAGAAGAAAAATATGTGAGTTAATTAAAAAAGTGATGAGCGCTGATAATCCGAGAAAGTTAAAATGCTTATCCCTTCCTCCAGAATAGATACAATACAATGAGGTAGGTATATGTCATCGAGTTCAACGGTACAACATAATAATACTGGCTTACAGTACCGACCAAAAGCTATTAATGTAATAGTAACGTCGTTATTGATAGAGCTGAGAGTATATTAATTTACAGAAGTTGAAAGAGGAAATGACCATTTTAATATTTACATTAGTTGTAAGCAGAAACCATGACGAGGTAATGCTTATGTACCATACAAAGGTCTTTGTTTTCACCACTGTTTCTCTCTCTCTCTCTCTCTCTCTCTCTCTCTCTCACACACACACACACACACACACACACACACGCGCGCGCGCGCGCGCGCGCGCGGTCTCGATTATGTGTTTTGTCATGTACTCCAAACCAAAGCAGCAATTATAATAAAGTAATTTATCTATAAACATATACAACATTCTCATTATCTTTTGAAGCAGCCAGCTCAAAATTAAAAGTACACGGCTTAGTCATTGCAACTAGAGGCTGGTAATTAACTATAGCTGTACGTATATACTTTATTACCTGAAATTAAAGTTAACGAATACTTACAGCAATCTCCTTTGATCTTGCAACACCTGCTGAGTCACCTCACGATATTAACATGTAGAATATAAGTATGATCAGACCAGACATAAATGCAGTAAATGTCTCTGACTAGACAAAATAATGGAAAGTCAAGATCTGTTGCCTTCCAAAATACTCAGTGCTTTTGTTTTCTTTTGTTTGACAGCTGTGTAAATTAGGACACATGCTCTACTCGTATTGCTTTCCACAATCCACAATGTAAAATATTTTTGTTATAATCCTATTTCATATAATGACAACTGGTATGACCGTACAAGGATGAGGTACCACACCACTCACAGTAATTTCATTCTCCGCATTACTATAAAAACGTTGATTCTTGGTTGAACGCATCTGTGTGCAGTTTTGTGTCGCTAAGGATGCAAATATCATTGATTTCTTCCGCTCATTTCTAGGGATTTTCCATTCAGGATATTTTTGTCTCGTTGCGAAATAGTTTGCAATACTGCGTAGTATCAATAATAATTATTTTAAGCTTATAGCCTCACTAAACCCAGTTATTTTAAGCGCTTTCACATCGGTTTCGTCACTCGAAAAGACCTTCGTGTTATATCAGCGCTAATCTAGGGATAAGACGTTGACATAAGCCAAACATAATTCTTCTTCAAATTTCACTTTGTGTGCAGGTTGTCATTTTATTTTTGTTGTTGTTTCGACAAAAGAGCAAGCTGTAATTTTCTTTGGCGAACGAATTTATCGACATTTTCTCTTCGAAAGGGGAATATAGATACATGTATACGAACTTTTTCCCCGAACGACTCGGTTTATTTTTTTATAAGTCTATACACGGATGAAAAGCATACCAACGATACTCGTGTATAAGCTGGATCCAAGTACAAATGGCATAGACCCAGATTTGCAGACGCATAATGAGACGGCAGATCAGGGCTTCTGTTCTTTGCAATTGGACTCGACTTACAAGCGAGTTACTTTTTTTTTTACAATTTACTTTTGAAGTCTAGAAATTGAAAACTACTAAGCGGAACTATCTGTTTTGGTAGGTGCACATCTGAAGTAAGGCCAAGGTGTTCATCCTGTAACTCAAATTACATCCATTAGTCATAAACCAAAATAAAGGGATACGTATGTGTATCGTTCATCAACAGAGTAAAAACAGGAAATATAACTCAGCATGAATCACGGACTTCAGACTTTTGTTAGTCGTTTCCAGAAGAAATATCACTGTAATTGTTCGTAACCCTTCCGTTAGACAACTCAAGAAA
>JAECUM010052545.1:0-17420 GCA_016617855.1 Megalonaias nervosa
TCCCTACACTATCACCACATATACGCTACTAAGCTGGAAACAACAATTTATATGTAGGGTCAACGTCGGCTCTACGTATAAATTGTTGGGGGGGGGGGTCCTGCTAATAGATAGATAGATAGATAGATAGATAGATAGATAGATAGATAGATAGATAGATAGATAGATAGATAGATAGATAGATAGATATTCATTAACTGGTTAGAGTGTAAGTCGTATAGTGGGGTAGTTTACGAACAATGGGAATTAGCATTACGGGACCCCAATATCGAATATACGGACAAGATTTATACGGACAAAAAATCACCCTGGGGTAGTTTACGGACAATGGGAATTTTGTATAGCGACTAGCACACCCTGGGCCTGTATACGGACAATGGGAATTTTGTATAGGGACAATAGGAATGGAACAGGTAGGGTGACGTCACGGTACTGGACACTTGCAACAATGTAGCAAGTACCGTGACGTCATGCCATCTGTTTCATTTCTATACAAAGTGTGATGCATTCGCGTTGGTGTCAGTGAATAGTAGAGTATGTTTTAAATTTTTTTAGGCAAGAAAGAATAAATCTTTTCGAGGCACTGGAGTGGCCCTGAAAAGGGCCGTTGTTTGTTATGTTAACACCATTCCGTTAACATAGAGGGCATCTCACTGATCTTCTCTTTCTTAAACTTCGTCTAACTTCTGGACCGTAGATGAGGACTCGATTCAGACAGCCTTGTCCTTCCACATAGGTCCTTCTTCCCAAACTCTTGTCTCGGTGATCCTAACGATTCTCCATGATGATCTCACATACATAGGTGAGTCCGTACGGAACAGCATCGACGATACGAGGGTAGACGATTCAACGTTGGTCCACATCTTTATGAAGAGAACAGGTGAAGGGAATGAAGTGAACCGCGTTTATTTATAGTGGAAGAGCGGATCGAAACGGATTGAAATTGTTCACCAATCCCAACACGCGTTACAAAATTCACTCACTTCGCGAGTGTCTCTTCCAATCCGAAGAGAGCTACCTGTGACGTCACATTCCCTATATAGGTGCGCTAGCGTCTGTGCGCAGTGAATCGATGCGACATTGTTTTGTGAAACATGACGGAAACTAAGAAGACGATGAATTGGGGTGCACCGGCTTTGGAGACGAAAGGCGATGGCATAGCAGCGGCTACCAAAGTTAACACAGCGCTACTTCCTGAAGAGGTCGATTTCAACTGGGATTTAGTAGATTTTCTCTCTTCGCAAGAATTTGTTCCGGTACCAGCACCTTCACCACTTTCTCCTTCTTTACTACACGTCGACGATTTTAAACAGAGACAGAAAGAAGAATTGGAGAAATTTTTACAACAGCAGAAAGAGGCAGAACAAGCATTTCTCCTTGAACAGCTACAGCGAGAAAAAGAGGCAAGAAGAAAACGACAGGATGAAGAAGAAGCAGTAGAGAAGAAACAAGGTCTAGGAGAGAAGGAGAACAGTGAACCTCAAACGGTAATGGTACTTTGGACATTTTGGCAGAGTTAAGAAGTCTTAAACAAATGTATCAGACTTCTTTATTACGGTCCAAGAGAAAAAGACCTTCCCGAGCCAAACAGTCCAACCCTGTTACTACACCAGAGATACCACCCCTAGTGATTTCTATCAAATCATTGACAGGAGCAAGTCAAGAAGTAGGCCTTGGCCGTGGCAAAGGCTTAAGGCAGTTCAAGTTGATTGCTTCTCGTTCCTAAGTTTGTTCTAAGAAAAAACAAACACCCAACGGTCCTTTTCAGGGCCACTCACTTTTTCGAAAAGAGACACTATTCATTTTGCAAAAAATCAATTAAAACTCAAAATCCCTTGTTTGCTCAATGATGTACGTGTTGTGAGTGCGTGAGTGAAGGTCCTTAATATTTTAAACAATCAAAACCAAGAGACACTTACGTTTTTTCAGTCTGGTCTATTCTGGTACAAATTTTTACAATCCAATATCACAACACAACACAACACATTTTGAAAAAGTTCATAGACTTCTTCTGTATCTTTTTTCTTTACTCTCTCTCTGTTTCTTGAATTTCTTCACTTTCACAGTTTTTTTCCTCCTCTTCTTCCTCACTTTTTTCTCGTCTTCTTTTCTTTTTCTATCTTCTCTTTCTGAACGTGTCGGGGCTCTTCCTTTGCCGAGGGCACCTCTTCTTCTTCTTCCTCCTCCTCCTCCTGCTCCTGTTGTTTCTTAGGACAGTCTGAAGACCAATGTCCTTTCTCTTGACAATGATAACAGGTATCCTGACTTTTGTCTCTTTTGACACTGATCTTGCTTTTTTGACGATCTGGACATTCTGTAGCCCAATGCCCTTTCTTCTGACAGATATAGCAAGTATCTTGACTTTTATCTCGAAAGGAGGGAGAGTAGTCCGTCGGCTTGTATGAAGAAAACTTTCTTATGACACCTCGCAAAGCTCTGATCAGAAGTTTGATCTGTGTGGGTTCTTCCATCGTGCTTGTCGGCTCGAGAGCGAAATGAATACTGAGAGAAGGCACCAGCCCTTTATATATGCACTAAACCTAACATGGATATATAGGGGTCCATGGTGTTTCAAATGTAGTCATTTGACTTTTTGCACTCAAGATGAAACGATCGCATAATTTCGTAAAGAAAGGAGAAGAAAGTAAGAGGCAAACACGTGATTTATTGCCTCGCACAGTAGCTGAAGTCTTGGCTCAAATTCATACCAGCGATTTTGAAGATGAAATGAGTGAGCCAGAATCTAGGCCCATAGAGTCTACACCCAGTCAAAGTCCATCACCACCAGTAAACCCTGAAAAGTACTACCACATTCGAGAGACGGACAAACGCTCCTCCAGAAAATTTTGAACTACGGGCTACACGTACGCGGTGAAGTTTAAAGATTTCAAGTCCGACGTACCGTTGGAAAAAGCAGAAGGGTTCATCACTGATGTGTGGGATTCTTTGTTAACCACACTGAAACGGCAATGTGAAGCCAAAGAAGACGATCGCTTGAGACTTTCCATTCATCACGACAGTTTGAAGTCACCCGTTTGGATCGAGTTTAGCAGTCCGGCAGAATTGACACCTTCCAAAATCATTGACAAGATTCAACACGTGCAGCAATCCAACGACAAGTTTCACATCACCGACGGAAAAGCGACACTGTTCATGACCCACGTTTCTCTTCAAAAGGGACAGGACATGGCAGAAAAGTGTTCTTGGTGGACAACCTTCCTATCACCAAAAAGAGCCTCGTCCGAATTAACAACCCTCAAGACCAGATGTGTTTAGTCCGTGCCATCGTGGTGGGACGAACGTATGCCGACAAGAACAACACGGCAGAATGGAAAAGAGTCTGGCAAACTATTCAAAAATCTAGCCGAGCCAAACAACGAAGAGAGGCAGAACTCCTGTTACAGCAAGCGGGCCTTTCCAAAAACACACCCTGTGGCATTCCTGAAATGCAAAAGTTGCAAGACGTCTTGGCTCCACGCTACACTTGAAAGTACACCCTCAAAAAGTGCGCGGACCTCTGTTGTTTCGAGGCAAAAACTTCAAAAACGGAAAATACATTCACGTCTATCATCACGATGAACATTTCGATGCCATTACCAGTATCACTGCATTCCTGTCATACAGTTATTACTGTGAGAAATGTGACTATGGGTATAACAATCGAGAGCAACACAAGCATTGTGGATCGAAATGTGAGGGATGTTTAGCCTCTAAGCCCTGCCTGGACCAGGGACAAGAACAAGTGCATTGCCCAGCTTGTCAGCGCACATTTGTCAGCCCTACCTGTTACCAACAACATCTAAAGACGCAAGGTTCACAGCAGAAATGTGCTTGTCAGCTCCTGAGATTGTGTCCTACTTGTGCACAAGGCATACGTACCAATAATGCCAAGGCGCACGTCTGTTCAGGAAAGTAGCGATGTCACATTTGTCGTCAAATCGTGGACTTGGAACACGAATGCTACATTCAAAAATACCAATCCCAACATGAAGAAGAAGATAATGACCAGAAGAAAGGCCATTTCATCTTTTTCGATTTCGAATGCATGCAAGAGACTGGCATTCAAATTCCTAATTTCTGTGTGGCTCATCGAGCGTGCGAGAAGTGCATCCAAGAGCCTATCTTGACTCATTGCCCTCACTGTAGCAAGATTCCTGGAGGACGTGAAAAAATCTTTCGTGGACCGAACACGCTGACCAATTTCGCCCAATGGATGTTAGACCCTATCGACGAGACGTGGAGCCAAGAAGACATCGAACGTTACGGAGATTGTCATCGCAATGCCACAGTGATGGCTCACAATTTCTCGGGATACGATGGGCAGTTTTTTTTTGAGATACTATACGGAACAAAGTACCGAACGTCCGAAAGTGACTTTGAACGGAGCCAAAATAATTTCCATGCAAGTGGGACAAGTGCAGTTTAAAGATTCGATGAGTTACTTGGCCATGCCTTTGAGTCGCATACCTAAAACGTTTGGAATGACAGAAATGGTCAAAGGCTATTTCGGCACTTTTTCAATACCGAAGCCAATCAACACACCGTTCTACACCATTTGCCTGAGGCTCACTACTACGACCCCGACAACATTCGTACCGAACAACGAGAAGCTTTCTACGCATGGGACCAAACTCACGCCTCGGACACCTTCGACTTTCAGGAAGAAATGTTAAAATATTGTCGTTCCGACGTGGACATTTTACAGCGATGCTGTGGAAAATTTCGAGAACTGTTCATGGAACACGGTGGAATCGATCCTTTGAAAGAAACCTGCACCATTGCCAAAGCGTGTTCCTTAGTGTACCGCCAACGATTCATGCCCGAAAACACCCTGGCTGTCATCAGTCCTCAAACGATGAACTTTGTCAAACGTCAATACTCGGTCAAAGCCCTACGCTGGTTACATTACTTGTACGACAAGAAAGACAAATGGATCCAACACGCTCGCAACGGAGGAGGCGAAAAAGCCATCGGAAGGTATTCAGTGAATGGTTGGGACTTAGAAAACCCCCAGATCGTGTACGAGTTTAACGGGTGCTTATTTCACGGATGTCCTATCTGCATCCCTCAACGTGACACTAAAAATCAATTTTTACAACGGACCATGGAAGACTTGTACCAGGCCACTTGTCAGCGGCGATTTAATTTAGAAGAGCAAGGATACCAAGTGGTAGAAATGTGGGAACACGAGTACGATCACCGTTTGAAAACCGATCCCGAGTTTAAGCGTATCGTGGAAAGTTACAAGCTGGTGGACCCACTGAACCGAAGAGACAGTTTGTACGGAGGACGGACGAATGCTACCTGTTTTTTGTACCAAGCCGACGAAGAGAAAGGAGAAGAAATCAAATACTTGGACGTGTGTTCGCTGTATCCGTATGTGTCCAAATACTGTCACTTTCCCGCAGGGCACCCGCAATTGCTGACGGAACACATTGACCTGTACAACATTCGCCAATACGAAGGATTGATCAAATGTAAAGTTTTGCCTCCCACGTACTGGTACCATCCCGTTTTACCTCACCATTGCCAAGGAAAACTGATGTTTCCCATGTGCCGTACTTGTGCCGAAACGCGCAACCAAGACCAACCTTGTCAGCACACTCAGGAAGAACGCGCCTTGACGGGAACGTGGGTCAGCGTGGAATTGTTCAAAGCTCTGGACTTGGGATACCAACTGTTAGAAGTGTATGAAATTTACCACTTTCCCAAGAAAGAAAAATACCACAAGGGCGACGAGACTCAGAAGGGCATTTTTGCAGACTACGTGAATGCCTTTTTGAAACTGAAACAAGAAGCCAGTGGCTATCCTTCCTGCTGCCACACTCCCAAAGACCAAAAGAAATTCAAAGAGAAATACTGGGAGCAGGAAGGCATCACTTTAGACCACATCGAGAAAAACGAAGGAAGGCGATCGTTTGCCAAAGTGATGTTAAATTGCTTGTGGGGCAAAATGGCACAACGACCGTGTTTACCCAAGACGGAGTATTTGACAGAACCTTCCCGCTACTTTCAGATGATTCACGACAAAACCAAATACATGAAACACGTGGACGTCCTTCGTGAGGACTTGATCTTAGTCAATTACGAAGAAGAACTGGACTTTGTAGAAGCCGACGAATTTGGAAATGTCATCATTGCGGCTTACGTGACAGCCCATGCTCGTTTAAAACTGTACGAAGCTTTAGAACTGTTAGGAGATCGTGTGCTGTATTTTGACACGGACAGTTGCATTACATCGATCGCCTGGGTCAACCTCACCCTGTCATCGAAGGAGACCGTTTAGGAGCCTGGACGAACGAGCATCCCGACGACAAGATTCTAAGTTTTGCAAGTGGCGGTCCCAAAAATTACGGCTACGAATACCGAGACCCACAAGGAGAAGTACACACGGAGTGTAAAGTGATAGGATTGACTCAATTATCGCACCAGTCGACTGGTGGACTTTAGCGACTTGAAAGAAGCCTTGCAGTCTGGACAGGATGGAAATTTTAAAGTGACCACCTACGAACCGCACAAGATTGTACGTTTACCCACACACCAAATCGTTAGCCGACCCTTGGAAAAAGTCTATCAAATCGTGTACCAGAAGCGAGTACGGCTTCCCAATCACTTCACTTTACCGTACGGTCACGCCGATATTGGTCAGCCTATAAAAAAAGACACCGTTCAGGACCGATAGTTCATTGTGACTACCATTGCCAAGCGAGAAAAACGAATCCTTTCAAACATCAAGTATCAAGCAAGAGTAAACTCGAGTGCGATGCTGTGCCTTACGATGGCAGAGATGCCGTACGCTATGACCTTAGCTATTCAGTACCACATCATCATAGGAACTTTGCTATAACTACTACTACCATACCTACCATGGAAAGTGATGCTGTGCGTGTCAAACCTGACGGATGCGAAAGCGATGCCACTCGTTATCGTACACCTTTTCACTTTACTGGTTTTCATGGTGGATGTCATCCTTATGAAACCATTCGGCTACCACCCTATTGATGTCATGTAAAACTGAGCAAACTCCTACATATTTCACCGTACCCTCATCGGAATGAACCTGTGAAAGACGAATATTCGTTCCCTGTGCGTTTGCCTGAATACTGCGATTTTGAAAGTCGGATCCAAACCTTCCGCGGAAAATGGCCAAAATATTTGGGAGGACCTACCCCCGAAGAATTATCTAGAGCCGGATTCATCTACATGGGCGAAGGGGATAAAGTCAAGTGCTTCAGTTGCGGTGTGTCACTTCACGAGTGGGAGAAGAAAGATTGCGCTTACCTGGAACATGCTTGATGGTCTCCAGATTGTCACTACCTACCTTTAGTGGGACCTCGTCATTGAAGTGGGCATACCATGTCGCTTAAGAAACCAGCTACGTGGCTAGGAGTCAAACGTTGAACAACCCCTTGACAAGTATTTAAACCCCATTGGAAAAATAATCTTCAAACATTACCAAACGAATTGCAAGAGAAGATCTACAAGGACATTTGGCAGGGACTTGCCAGAGCCAAATCTCAATTTGTGACTGTAGAACGTTTGTGTCGAGAAATTCACAAGAGGAAATTGACAAAAGTCAACAAACAAGTCAGATTTCTCTGGATCAAGGGTGTGTTCGTCCTAATGTTCTGCTTTAGACCATTTACATTTGAAGATTTTATTGACATTCTTGACCGATTCCTGGAATGGCAGTGTTCAGAAATTACTCACTTTGTCCGTTACTTTCGCTCTAGGAGAAGTGTTTGACTGACATGGTCATGGATACTTTACAGAGAACATTCGTGGTTTGCCTGTGGAATTGAGAGAACGCATTTACCGCGAGTTCGTGAAAATACAAGTGAAACGCAAAGAACCATTGCATCCGTTACGTCACCGATGTTGGAACCACTGGTACCTAAATGCCATAAGAGGACTGATTCTGATGAAAGTGTTCCAGTGGTCAGACATTGATGAATCGTGTGAAATTCATAAATTTTTAGATGCCACTCATTGAACTTACAAGGTGATCCTAATACACCGAATTCCAACAGACAAGTTAGAGGATTACAACAAATCTTTACAAGAACAATTCTTTCTAGTTCAAGAGGAAACTTCTGTGCGACGTGTGGTGTGTGAGTTAGTGACTAAACGTTTTTGGTACGGTAATAAAATAAAAAGGCTGTTCAAAAAGTACACTTATTACCTTACACCAAAGAGGGTATAAAAACGGACTACCATGCCACGACCTGTATCATTCGTGATACGACAGATTCCGTGGAAGGAAATCAATGACACTATTGAAACGGTAGAGGATTACGATCGTCTATTACGAGAACTGTGACCATTGAATTGGGGTCGACGTGTAGTGTGTGTCTTAGTGACTTGCTTTCTGGGATTTCGTTTACTAGACATTTCCTTGTGGACTCTTTACGAACAGTACATACCACTCCAAAAAGCATGAAAGCGGCTCCTTTAAATGTATACGAGAGACTCATTCTGCTCAAAGCTTTCCGCTTTCATCTTGATACTTCTCAACCTCTACGGGAAAACAAGATTCGTCAACTTTTAGGCACTGAAGATGTGTACGACGACGTGTGTGTAGCTTGTGACTTACACCCTCACTGGAAAGATGTACGTGACTGGAAAAGATGGGACTTTTTTTGAGGCTTGGACTAAAGAAGTGGCACACTATGCAAAAGATCTGTAAGCCTAAAAAATTAAAACGTTCAGTGAAAACAGTAACTTTTAAACCAGGGTTAGTGACAGTGCCAGAAGAAGAGGAAGTCGTGACCGAGGAAAACCATCTCTTCAGGACAGGACCATTATCGACATCCCCGAAAGGCCATTCCGGGAGGACTCTTGTGTGACTGTGCTAAGGAGTGTAGAGACTCTCAGAACATTACACACTACCCTTAACGATTTCACCCCTTGATCACCACAAATGTTGTACAGAGACTTGTTTATATTCCACTATGATCGTTTTGATGTGTCTTTTGTTCATGTACTTAACCATTTGGCTTTTATGTATTTTTGTCTTTCGTGTTGTTCACAATTAAAGATGACAATAAACGTGTCCTGAAAAAAAGTATAAAAACTCTTGTCTTCTCTGTCTTCGTGCCAAAAGTGACATTTCTTACACAACTATGGTAACCTCTACTGTCTCTGCTCCCTCTTCCTCCACTTTCAAAGTCATTGACGAACACGTAGATCGGACTAGCTGGGAAGCCTTGTATCTTCGCCATCCCTTTAACATGCTCATTGCTGGACCTAGCGGTTCCGGCAAAACCGAATTTGTCAATCGTTTGATCGAACATAAACATCATTTGATCGATCGTCCACCTCAATGAATCGTGTGGTGTTACAAAGAGTGGCAATCGGCGTACAGCCTTCTGCGAGAAAGTCAAGGCGATTCCATTGTGTTTGTGGAAGGCATTCCTGGTAAAGACGACGGGATCGTGTCTGACCCTAGTCAAACTCATTTGGTTATTTTTGACGACATGTTAGGAGAAGACGAAGAAGAAATTAAACTGTGGTTTACGCACAAAGGGCATCATCGTAATGCCAAAGTCATTTACATCACCCAAAATTTGTTTCAACAAAGTAAAGCCCATCGTACCATCAGTCTCAATGCTCATTACGTGGTGTTGTTTAAATGCCCTAGAGATAAATCGCAAGTAAAAGTCTTAGCCAAACAGTTAGGAACGCTTTGGCTGACTCATGCGTACGACGATGCCACTCAAACCCCACACGCTTATTTACTCGTGGATTTAAAACCCACCACTCCCGATTATTTGCGATTTCGTACCCATCTGTTTCACCACTGGTGTCAAGACGGAGGGCCTGTCGTGTACACGTCCCCTTCGTCGACTTAATCACAATCGCCAAAAAAAAGTCTACAAAACCTCGGTCACTTTGACTCTGTCTCACACATCGTCAACATGACGTCCCTTCAGTCTCATCTTTCCATTAAATTGATTCGTGCCTTGTACGGTATCAGTCGCGAAAAAAATCCACAAATACGTGTTCGTGTCTTAGAAGCTAGTCTTAAAGAAGTCTTACGATGGTTTACGGTGACAGCACGTCAATTACTGCAAGGCATCATTCAGATTCCACGTCAAACCAAACGTTTTATTGAGAGAAACAAAGTAGCCTTGACGCAGCTAGCCGATCCTCGCATTGACACTCAAACCAAAAAACAAATCATTTTGAAACCTGGAGGAAGCGGTTCTCTAGGAAGTGTCATCATTCGTTCCCTCTTAAAATGGGATCCTAATGTCCCCAAAGTCGTCCCCAAGAAAAAAGCCACGCCCAAACGTACCCAGAAGAAAAAGAAAAAGAGCAAGGGTGTCAAGACCAGGTCACAGCCTCAGAAAAAGAAAAAGAAAAGTGCACAGAAAACAGCTTCTACCCGCAAGAGAGTGTCTCCAAAAACTTCTCCTCCAGCGGTGACACCCTCTTCCTCTTTAGCGGCAGTGGCCGCTGCTCACAAAGTACCTGCCCCCAAAATCAAAGTCCAAGAGAGAATGGGTGTGTTACAGAGTTTACTGGATTTGTAAAAGCAAGAACTGTCCCGATTTAGTCCGTTGCGAACTCCTCCACGACGTGTGTTGCCTGTCATCAAGTTGATACGACGTAAAGACAATCAGTGGCGACGCATTCCAGTATAAAAAGACCTGAGGCAAACAATACCGATCAGTGTTTTTGTGATGCTAAACGCCCAAAGATGTCCCCTCCAAGAAGTACACACCGTTACCATCGTGTTCCTTCTTCGGTCCAAAAAGGAAAAGGAAAACGAAAAAGACAGCCACGTCATCCTAAAAAGCGCTTAGCCAAACATCGATGTCACCCTCTGAAAAGACACACTCGTCCAAAGAAAAAAAAGGAGAAGCCACCAATGGGGAGGATTTGACATTAATATGGATAAGTTAGTAGATAATTTTGCCACAAAGTTAGAGAACAACTTCCTAAAGAAACCAATAAGATAAAAGGATGCATGTTGAATCATGAACTTCAGTGTATGTTGTGCACCAAAAGATGTCTCCTCATTGTCGTTCTTCTGTCCAGAAAGGAAAAAGAAAAAGACAGTTTCATCATCCGAAAAAACGCTTAGTCAAAAATAGACGTCACCCCCAGAAAAGACACACTCGTCCAAAGAAAAAGAGGAGCCACCAAACAGGAGGATTCTTTGGCGATTTTGGAAAACATATCGTTACCTTTATGACGAAGCGATAGTCCCCCAAAAATGGATAAAAGACCGTGTGACAAGTCATCGACGTTAGTGTATTTTTTGCTGTGTGCCACGGAACCAACGAACCAACCGAGAAAGATGTCACCCCAAAAAAGACATTCCTCTTCTGCCCCCAAAGGAAAGAAAAGGAAAGGACTGCCACCTTGTTTAGCCAAACATTGGGACATGTTGTCCGTCCTGTCCAAAGGTCCTCCACCCATGCGAAAAAAAAACTCATTCAAACTGCCTCCAAAGACGTCATCGATACCGTATGCGAATGTTGTCTGAATGTCTTGAAAGGCACAATACCTTTGTCTAAACACCAGAATGAATGCTTAGCCAAACATCGACACATTCTTCGCCAAATGGCCCAAAAGAAAATACCCATTGGTCAAAAGAAAAAGATGTTGGTGCAACTCGGAGGAATTTTGCCCTTTTTACCCATGTTACTGAAAGGAGTAATGGGCACAATAGGAGGACCCTTGCTGAAAGGACTATTGGGAAACGTCCTAGGAGGATGAAGACATAAAGGTCCAAGAACATAAAAGGGACCTTTGGAGTCAAAAGATCTCAGACGTGATCCTTGAAATCCGATGGAAGGACGAAAACTGGCTTTAGTGCCTTACAAACGATGGATGTAATACCATCGGTGGCAAGAACAACGAACCCCGCATTTACCTCCCAATCCTCATTTGACCGAGATGTCCCAGTTACAACACGAATTGCAATCATTGATGGATCTCAGCGATTTGTCAGAAACGGAAAAATCTCAACGGTACGGTCAATTGTTGCAACGACTGCAACTCTTTCACCAGAAAGCTTTAGACGAAACAGCTCTACCCACTCTGAAAGATTTTAAGGCCTTGATGAAAAGTCCATCACCACTACCACCACCACTAGCCCCAGTAATCAAGACAGAGAGTCCACCACCACTAGATCCAGTGATCAAGACAGAAAAAGATGAAGAGCTTCAAACTCCACCAGAAAACGTAAGCAAGTTAACAACACCACCTACATCCAGAATTGGTTGGATTAAAAGATGATGGCTACCCCTTCTTCCTCAGAAGAGAAAAAGAAAGAAGAGAAACCAGAAGTGAAACAAGAACTGATTACCCTAGGTCAGACATCTTCCTCCTCGACACCTATCGCTCGTCGGACACGTAAAGCATTACAATCCAAGAAAATACCACACGAAGAAGAGAGGACCATCAGTGAAGAGTGGATCACTTATTATAAAATGTAGAAGGTGTTAGCCAGCATTTACTACGATCCATCCCATCCCTCAGGTTACGGAGGAGTTCAGAAATTGTATCGGGCTGCCAAAACTCGACTGAACAGTAACCATTTACCTCAAGTGCAACCCTGGTTACAAGAACAAGCCACGTACACCTTACACAAACCCATTCGACGAAAATTTTCCAGAAGTCGCACCCGAGTGGGAGGCATCGATCATCAATGGCAAGCCGATTTAGCCGATGTCTCTCATTTGGTCACCTACAATCGTGGCTACAAATATTTGTTTTGTGTCATCGACGTCTTTTCAAAATTTGCCTGGGTCGTGCCATTGACTTCCAAATCGAGCAGGGAGTTAGTGCGAGCCCTCAAACTGGTGTTGAAACAAAGTGGGCGTCACCCTATTCGATGGCAAACTGACAAAGGCACCGAATTTCTGAACCAAGCTTTCCAAAAAGAATTGAAGAAACGTGACATACATTTTTTCACCACCGAGAATCCCGAAACCAAAGCCAGCATCGTGGAACGTTTTCAACGCACATTGAAAGAAAGCATGTGGAAATATTTTACGCATCAACACACTCTCAAGTACATCGATGTCTTGCCACACCTCGTCCAATCGTACAATTAATCTTACCATCAGAGGATTTGGTTTGCCCCCCAAGAATTGACTCCTGACAACGAAGTGACCGTCTTCGAGCGCCTGGTAGGTACGTCCCCAACTATGACTGTCCCCAAGAAAGGTGGAGTGTTGTCAGCAGGAGATTGGGTATGCATTGGCAAAACCAAACGCACTTTTGACAAAGGTTACTTACCCAACTGGACCACCGAATTGTTTCGTGTCACCGAACGAGTGCGTGGCCGTTTTCCTACCGTCTATAAATTGGAAGACATGAACGGGGAAGTGTTAAAAGGAACGTTTTACTTACCCGAGTTACAACGTGTGACCAAAAAAGAAGACGACGTGTACCAGATCGAAAGCATTCTCGATCGAAGAACCCGAAAAGTGGGAAAACGTCGTATCAAAGAAGTCAAAGTACGATGGAAAGGATATCCTCCCAGTATTGACTCTTGGATCGACGCTTCGCAACTCATAAAAAGAAGCGATCATCATGCCCTTCAACACAGCCTCAGCTACTGCAGTGACCACTCCTTCCCCCAGTTTTTCTCTGCAAGATCTACAAAAGCAACCCTTGTGGGTGTGGTGTGGAGAACGTGTGCCTAAAACGCAAATCGTCCTTTTCTGCCAAATCTTTGTACAGTATTGTGTCATAGGTGCTGCCATTGCCAATTTGAGTTTGCAACAAGGAGACAAACAATTGTGGACCATTTTACTTAGCATTTCCATTGGTTACCTTCTTCCCAATCCGTCTCTGAAATATTCCTCTAACGGAAGCAACAAGAACAGGAGCCTTGCGTCCAACGTCAGTCCCATATCCAACAGTCACCCTAACCATCCTCTTTTAGACACTCCTCTGACTTCCAGTGACCCCTCGGACAGTAGAACTCTGAAATTATGAACAACCAATTTTACTTAACGTTACCCAGTGACAGTTCCATGGAGGTGTTTCCCAATAACACTTTGTGCTGTTACACGGCCAGATTACCTCAGACCATCCAATTGGATCACGAAGCCCGTTGGGAAGTGGCTTTAGTGGAAATAATTCACCCTACACAAATCAAAAACATCATCGAAAATCAAAACACTTTTACGGTAGAAGTTCATGACGAACAAGTGCAACAACACTTGGACGAACGTAGCAGTCCAGTTGACTCTATGAAATCACAAGACCCCAAAACTAAACGAACCACTTATCGGTTGAAAATTCTCTCAGGCTATTATTTTAGTGATCAACATTTGATGAACGCTATTGCTGACAGGTTCAATAACGTGTTTCGCAAAGCCTTGGAGAAAACCAGAAAAAGTGTCACGATCGATTACCACAAAATAGCTCGTCGCCTACTGATAAAATTTTCAGAGGACAAAGTATTGGCCATTACATTTTGCCTTGAATTGTATGACATTTTGGGTGGAGACCCTAAGTTGATCAAGATTGCAAGCGAAATACCAGCCGTGACCAGTAACTCGAATTTTGCGAAATATTTTAGATTCCCTTTAGAAATGAACCAAGGACGGAATTTGATTTTTGTGTACTCCGATGTGGCGGAGTACAACGTGGTGGGGCACACCTCCGTACCGTTACTGCGTGTCATTCCTTTCAAGGTGGATTCTGCCACGGCTGCTGACGAGGAAGGTGGAAACACCTATCACGTTCACCGCGAATTTGTACATCCTCACTATTTGTCCGTCAGTAAATCGTATTTTGACACTGTCAATATTACTATAAAAGGAGATCTGGGACTTCACACCCCTAGAGCTAGAAAGACTAAGAAAAAGAAAATCTGTCCGAGAGTTAGACGTTTTTGATTATTAAATCAGAGAAAATGATGCACCGAGAGTCTTGCGCTTGTTCCAAGTCGGAACTGGATCTGTTTGCCATGCCACCCACCATGATGACAATGCAAGAATCCCAATGGGTCGAATTTCATCCCGTCTCCTCTTTGACGGATTCAGCTCCCACTGAGTTTGAAATCAAAGGACAATCCGAAGATTACATCGATCTGAATAGCAGTTACTTGTATCTGAAACTGAAAGTGATCAAAACAGACAACACCAATCCTGGAGACGATGCCAGAGTAGCTCCTGTCAACAATTTCATGCATTCCTTGTTCAGCGAAGTGGATTTGTACTTGAATAATAAACTGGTCAGCAGTAGCATGGATACTTACCCTTACCGAGCGTACCTAGAAAATCTCTTGACGTACGGAAAAGAGGCCAAGAACACTCATCTGGATGCTTGCGTAGTTTGGAAACCTGACACCGCAGGTGAGAACAAGTTTAACGACACAGTCCTGACAGCCGATGACGATCCTGACAATGTGGGCTTTAACGACCGTCGAAAGAAAATCCTGCAAGGTCGTAATTTAGAACTGATGGATCGTTTGCATTTGGACATGTGGTTGCAAGAAAAGTATTTGCTGAACGGAGTGGATATTCGCCTGAGACACAATCGCAGCAGTGTCGCTCTCCATTTGATGGCTCATGCTAACGAGTACAAAACCATCATCCAAGAAGCCAGACTTTACGTGCGTCGCGTAGAAGTGTTACCTAAAGCGGGAAACGACATCAGTCACACACTGAGCAGATCGACTGCCTTGTATCCGATACGACGCGTAGAAGTGAAAACATTCATCATTGCTGCTGGACTCCGATCCAAGATCGAAGATCATCTGTTCCAAGGACAGTTACCCAAACGTTTAATCGTTGGTATCGTCAGCAACGCAGCCCTGAACGGAGCCCACGATCAAAACCCTTTCCAGTTTAAGCACTACAAAGTGTCCAAAATCGAAGTAAGTCGCGATGGGAAGAGCTTGTGTACCAGACCCTTCGAACCTAACTTTGCCCAGAAAAATTACTTCAGATCGTACTTGTCCCTGTACGAAGCTACGGGGCAACTAGGAACCAACACCAGTTAAGGTATTTCGTACGAAGATTATGTAGCAGGTTACACTTTGTGGGTCTTTGATTTCACTGCAGACCAAGACAGCGATGAGGGACATTTCCACCCTATAAAATCTGGTCAACTGCGTGTGGAACTTCAGTTTGCAGAAGCTCTCACCGAGACAGTCAACGTTATCTTGTATGCCGAAGTCGATAATACCATAGAAATCAACAGTTTGAGATAAGTCATTCTAGACTATTAGAAACAATGGAAGACACTTTACCCTCATTGAACGATAGAGAATCTTTGGACATGGGAGGATAGCGTGGAAACATAACCCCAAGACCAAGACAAAGAGGACGAGGTAGTGGTCAAGTCCAGATGGCCAGAACAAGAACAACATTTATTGTTGTGGATGTCAAAACGATCATCCCAGTCAAATTCAACACGATAAATGTCTTTTGTTGAGTCAAGAAGAAAAATTGGACTAGTATCTGGACGACGCTTGGAGTCTCATCTCGGAAGAAGCAGTGTTGCATGAGTGGTATAAAGGCTTGCGTGATCATTCCTGCCCTCCTTTGTCTACTCTAGAGATCTATCGCATCGAATCTCTCTTAGCCCAGAGTTGGGAGACAAGGCGAAGAAACGACTACTTGACAGATCGTTTCAAACAAAAAGTCAGAATTGAATTGATGACTTATCTTTACCTGTGAAAAAAAAAAACAAAAACAACACAACAGAACATGGATACCTGGTAACTTTATTACCTTTTGAACAATAGTTCGTATACTGCTTCTTGGAATCCTGTCGTGTGCGCTAAAGATGAACTACCTCATCGCAAACCTCAAGACCATCAAGCTTATGTCATCAACACGGACGAAAGTCATCTTCCAGGAACTCACTGGGTTGCCGTCTACTTCCCTCAAGAGAATTGTGTGGAATATTTTGATTCGTATGGATTACCCTTTTGGAAGACGATATCATTGACTTTATGAGAAGAAATGCCCAGACGACACGATACAATAATGTGAAATTACAAGGCACAGATTCCATGGTGTGTGGACAATATTGTGTATTTTCTTCATCAACGCAGTCTTGGATATCCTTTAGAACATTTAGTGACTTATTTTGATCGTCACTCTTCTAGAAACGATGAGAAAGTAGATCGATGGTTTTGTGACCATTATGGATATCTTTTGTCTTTAGCTAGGAAACGTAGTGTACATCAATGGCCTCATGACTTTCATCAATGGAAATCTCATATGATTTCACAACGTTGTCAACCTTGTCAAAAATAATTTGTTTGATGTTATTGTTACTTGTTAATTGTTAGTAGTTGATTGTTGGTTGAATAAAAAATGTTGTGTTTTTGAAAAAATGTGTCTGTTGTTTGTTTTCAAAAAAAGACTGTGAATATATGCTCTTTGACTTTCTCTCTATCCCTCACCATGACATTCGCTATCATAGCGTTCCGACAC
>JAECUM010052546.1:0-28028 GCA_016617855.1 Megalonaias nervosa
CTTAATGAGTCTTCTTTCAAAGGCATATACAAAACATAGTCAAAACAAACAAATACAACACAAATACCGTTGTGCTTGCAAAACTAAACATGGCTGTTTCTATATGAATTAAACCTTCAAATGTATTATTTCTCAACCAGCCTCAATCAACTTGGTGTGGATACTGGAAAATATTTGTATGAACTTAAAAATCGATAAACCTTGGCGACATCTATTACTTTGTTTACATTTATGTAAGCGCACATTATATCCCGGATATATCTTTCTTATAGTAAACAGCGTCCGATCTCACTTGAGCTTTTCCATTTAATTAAATCAGACCTCTGCTTTGGGCTAAAATCTCTTAACCCAAAGTAGTAAAGGCACATAATGAGAATCGTTGAAAAGCTTTTGACCAATACCTGGTCTATAACTATTCAATAGCTTTGCTGTTTGTTGGAGGAGCTAGGCAGGTTTTAAATAAACCAAAATGTGGCTAAGGATTAATGTTGCCATTCTCTGTGAGGCTGGTATCACAACTAATGTCCTGATAGCAAAATTTAGATATTTCCTTCAAAGCTATTCTGTACACCCTTAGGTAGAAACCAAATCTTGGATAAATGTATGCTTTGCCAAGATTTGGGTAGTGTCTTTTAGTGTCACCCACATGAATCGTTGCAAAAGACCAACATCTAGTTAACTATGATTAGCCCAATTTGGCTAACTGCAACATTGTCCGTTTCCATAATATACTGAATGACGTTTAGGCATAAACCAACATTTGGATAAATATGTATCCTTGGCCAAAATTTTGCTAGTGACAGCAACAGCTTTTAGTACAATCTGCATCTGTGGTTGTTAGAACTGAAAAGCTTAAAAGCAGTATAATTAGCCAAATTTGGCTATCCACCTCAATGTCTCATACCATAATGTATATGAGTGACTTTTAGGCAGAAACCAATTTTTGGCGAAAGATATGTTTAACAAATATTTCTTTAATAACCGCAAGAACTATTATCATAAGCTGAAGGTGTGGATCAAAGAAATCAAACATATTTTGAATAAGTGGATAATCAGCCAACGTTTGGAAGAATTGAAATAAAAGCTTGTAATAATAAAACAATAATGTTACTATATTTTTTAACAAGTGTTTATACAGTAGACTCATGATGTTTGCCACCCTTTTATTTGCAAGTGGAGTTTGGTAATAAGTAGTAAAAACCTGGTTTAGTGGCCTCCTGCTTAAAAAAGTCATCCTTTCCCCTCTCAATGTTCCATTAAGTTTTCCTGCAGATGTTGACAACCTGATCAGTGACCACTGGTTTTGCTCCCATGGATCCGTGTGTACTGTGACCATGATTATCTAAGCATGTTTCTTTCCCCGTCACTGAACTACTCAGCCGCACGTATCAAGACATACTTGCAATCTCAACTGCCTAACTGATTTCAACAACTGCATCTAACTACATGTATTGCATATACGGTTCAGCCTATTGCAATCTTGCAATGTTCTATATCATACTAATCTGTTATCAATCCCCCTACGTATCCATCTACTTATATGTATTTGGCCAAATATTATTTCTGTTCTTTCTCTCTATCTGCTGCCTTCCTTTCACATTTCCTCTCTCTCTCTCTCATGCTGTTATTTCATGTCCTTCTCTTAAATCCTTGCACATTACACTCATCTGTGTATCAGGGCACCTATAAAGAACCTATATGTGATGCTTGTGTTGGACTACTCATGTTGCATGCCATTTTAAAATGTATATAATAGAGTTCAGAACTTAACATTGTAACATTCAAATTTAATGAATATCAGAATACCAAACCATCCCAGTGATTTGTATAAGGTTATTAATTTCAGATACATTCATGAGGTACATTATCTATTTTACCTCCAGCCACCACCATTCCATTCTAATGTATGCCAATTCTACTGTTCATAAATGTGTGATCAGAATACAGTCTTCTAAAAAAACATTTTCTGAGCTATAAACCAAAGGAAATGAATAGAGAATCAAAATGATAATACCACATTGCTATTAAATATTTTCAACGATAATACCACATGGCCTATAGATATCCTTATTTTAAATGTAAATGTAGAACTTTCTGAAACTGTATTATTTCATGTCGTGCTTTAAGTTTTTCCATAAACTGATGTCATGATATTACTATTTTAAGTTCTCACTTGAAAGAAATATGATTGTCCCCAAGGTTTTTGTTTTGTAAAGTTAATTAATATCTCTGTCTTTCACTCTATTTTACTCTCTCATTGTCTCTCTCATTCTCTTCCACTGTCTTTCTTACCCTCTCTCTTCCTCTCTTTCTCAGTTTCATTCTCTTTCCCTCTGTTTAGCGTCTTTCTCTTTCTATTTGTCTCTGCTCTTTGTCTTCCTCTCTCTCTCTTCCTATCTGTCCGCCGTCATCTTTCTTTTATTCTCTTTCATCCCCTCTATTTTCCTCCCTGTCAACCTCTCTTCCTTTCTGTCTGCTACTCTGTCTTCCTCTCTCTCTACCTCTATCTCCTCCTCTGTCTTTTCTCCTCTCTCTTCATTCTCTGCATAAAACTGCCTGTTTTCTCTCTCCTTCTTAGTCTTTGTGCATCTCTCTTGACATTTTTCCATTTTTCTTATCTCAGTCTCTTCTTCTGTCGTTCTTCCTCTCTCTTTCTCTTGTCTCTGTCGCTCCCTCTCTTTTCTTCATGTATTCCTCTTTTTCTTTTCTCTGTCTTCCTCTTGTGTTTCCCTTCCTTCCTCTCTGTCTTTATCTCTCTCCTCTGTCTTCCTCTCTTTTCCTATATCGGTCTGTATCTATTGCTTCCCCCCCCCCTCTCTCTCTCTCTCTCTCTCTCTCTCTCTCTCTCTCTCTCTCTCTCTCTCTCTCTCTCTCTCTCTCTCTCTCTCTCTCTCCTCTATCATCCTCTGAATATTGTACAAGGTGGTGGTAATTGTATGTTTTGAGCTATTCGCTTTGCAATTTCATTAGGCAATGACACCTACCAAATTTTCGGAAATAGTATTGTCAGGCATATGTGCTCCACAATGGTTACTAAAACGCTTAGCAATTACCACAATAACAATGTAAATAAGTATTTACAGGACAGTAATATGGAGTCAAATACTGTGTGGACAACTGATGCCAAAATTATGAATGCAACATCACTGTTGTCTACTGAGATTTATGTGTATAGTACTAGTGGATCCAATTCCAAAGGAGTTATCCAGTATGATTGGTTGAGGTACCCAGCATATGTTTCCTTGGACACTTCCACTCACTCTAGAATTTATTTACAAAACCTTGCAAATCACCATTTGAATGTGTGTGTGTTTGTGTTTTGGATTTTTAATGTAGCTTTGAGTCATATTACTGCAATGTCTGCAGTGTGGCAGTTTATAGTGATATCTTGCACTGAGGCATCATCCTGCAGACATGTAGCATCATGTCCCACCCAGTCACATTATCTTGACACAAGGCCGACCAGTCTTAGCACTAACCTCGTAATGCTCAGCGCAAAGTGAGGCAGATGCTAGTACCATTGTATAAGTCTTTGGTATGACCCAGCAGGGGTTTGACGCACAACCTCCCACATCACAGGTAGATGCTCTAACCACTTAGGTTATAGGAGTGGTGCCAATTATAATGCAGTGTTAGTTTGCTAAGAAGAACCAGGAAGATTCATTGAAAGTTGTGTCTTATACCATGCAAGTGACTTTTGAAATGCTATTAATCCAAAATTGTAACCTCTATTAACCGTAAAGGTTCATTTAAAATAAACCATATGTAAGATTTTGTATTATATTGCAAATGTGGGCCTTAAGCAGATCAGGATAGAGTCCATTAATGGAAAGAAACAAATTCATGTTGGGAGAAATAATTAGCTAGTTGATTCTGTCACCCCACTCCCCACCCCAAATTATTGTATGACCTGTTCCATGTTTGGTATTTCCTTATGTTTAATACCAAAGAGACAATTCATAATAAGGAACCAATTGATTGTAGTGGGGAAAGAATCAGCTAGCTGATTCTGTCCCATCCCCCCATTTGTTAAGGGATCCATTATATGTTGATATTTCACTTGTGGGCCTTAAGTGTATTACAAAAGGGCCCATTAATGAAAAGAAATTGCTTGGTTGAAGGGGAAAATTAATTAGATAGCAACCCTTCCCCCTTCTCCATTTGTTAACTGACTCATTACATATATACAGGTGACAGTCAGCTTATTACCAAAGAGTCCATTATTGAAAAGAAACTAATTATTTGAGGGGAGGGGGGAATAACTAGAGGGGGGAAATTAATGGGTTGTAAGGGAGGGGGCAAGAAATAATGAAGGGGTTGGGGTGGAAGAATTGGCTGTTACACCATCTATGAAGATTGCCAATTAAGAAAAGGAAAGTGGAATAAACAAACAATTTTTACAGGTTGATGTTGTATTGTAATTAGGTAAAGGATTTTTAGAAATGATTTGTACATGGTTATAATTCCTGCACATTGCGAGATCAACACTTTAACTATGGGTATTTTAGTATTACATGTATATAATTTGTTTTACAAAACTCACTATCTTGTACCAAAAAATACATCATCCAACACATCATCACTGATAATCCAACCAGCATAGTTTCAACAGCTCCAGTTCATCACCATTATTATCAAAAGTCATAGTAATAGACCATGTGATCCAACTCCAAGATCAAAGGTCAGAACTTCTAAATAGGCCTGTACTGAATTTCATTGGACTAAGGCATGCCTTCGAGAGGTTGAATATTGTATACTCACCTAGCAAATGCCAGCTTAGTAGCTCATACTTCAGACAGGAAGAAATACAGTTTAAGAATGTCATAAGTTTATGATTTTCATGAAGAAGATGAAATAGAGAATGATGATGAGACAGTAGAGGCCGGTGTGACGGGAGAGAGTAAGTACATTTTATACTGTTTAAATGAAAGATATAGACAACCAGAATTTCGCAAAATGTATCAGTTGAAACAAATCATGATTAAATACCTTTACAGAAAATGGAAATTACTGAACTAATTTCTATATTTCTACCTGACACAATTTTTTGAAAAAGGTTTTTGTACATATATGTCATAGAAACAAGCAAATGAAAGAATGCGTGATCTTTCATTTTGAAATTTCAGTGAAAAGTTTAATTTTCTGCAAATCGGAATTATTATTCCAGAATAGATACACAATGAAACAATGCAATAATCAAACAACCAGCCAGAAGTTTTTGCACTGTAGTGGGCCATTTCAGCTCCATAAATACATTTCTAATTGATACAAGATCTACAATATGTTAATAAAAATAGCAGGTTTCTTCTATGGAACTGAGGGTTATGTATTAAGCATATTTTTTTCTTCATTTCTGCTTCTTAATAATAATAATAATGAGAACGATAATTGTGCAAAGAGAAAGAAACATTCCTAAAGCTGTTATTAATAGACACATAAACAAATCTAATTTTTGTAGGGTCTGATAGCTGTTATAACTATACAAAGTATCTGCCCTCCTTCAGCACATGGTCGTTGACTCTCAGTGGACAAGGACAGATTTGCATAAATCTTGATGGCATAGATATTGATGCCTATGTAAAAGTGAAATGTAAGTATATTTCTATATTTTACCAGAGAATCTTACCAACGGGTGTTAATTGTTTTCCAGATTCTAGTTAGGGAGATGGCAAAATATTATGTAAAGTTATTGAATTTTGTATACCAAAGGTAAATTTTTCTATGGATATGTATTGCCGTTACAAATGCAGATTCACTGGAATTGGGATTAAAATTAACCATGGCAGAAAATATTCAAAATGGCAATGTGTATTATCACATGCAATAATAACAGAATTATATTATGTGAATTATTAACTACCGGTAGTTACATGTGCAGCAGTTCTAATCTCTGCTGAAAACATTTTCAAGACATGTTATTAAGTTTTTGACCAAATCTCACATATCATACATTTTTACATTAATATGCAAATTTGTGAGCCAGAAAAATTCATCCTGCAAATTCATTTATGGTGTGTAGCGAGCACATATCTTGACAGAGAAGCCAATCTCTGATTTTAATTTCACCACTGTTCACTAGAGAATCAACTTGCCATTAACTTATTGACTGAGATTAGGTACAGTTCCCAAAGAATCAGATTATATTAGTCTTAGTTTGTGACGCGCATACGGATAGTCACACACACCCTCCAAATATTTTGTGAACTTGATCACCTTTGAAGTTTACATTGTTAAGATAATTATTTGTGATACTTAAATAGAACAACTAATCAAAACTAATGTAATATAACAATATTTAAATAACCTATGATTGATTACCAGTTGCTCACAGTATGTGTTTGTCAAAAACTTTGATCTGTCATTCACATTCATCTACTATAGTGTATTCAGATTTCTCATCTCAAACATCACTATACATCACAAGAAAATATTAATTAAGATCTGCTAAAGAAGCATTTTGCCAAACATAAAATGATACAAGTTATGCACAGGTTAAATCACAGTCTTAGGTTTTAAATTTGACATAAAATGACTAATGTCCATTATAACTGGACTTTGCCATTTTGTCGACATTCTAGTTTTAAGTCAATCTCATGATTTTATCAAATGAAATATATGCATGAAAGAGATTAAGAGAGATATGGTAATTAACAAAAACATAGTAAATTATCCTTTGTACATATACATTGAGAACTTTCTTGTTTTCTTTAAAATGTGGACTCACTTGTTCCTTACGTCGAACTAGGCCATTCATAATTAGCATATTGTTGACTTGATGATGCCAACACTGACTGCTTATCACTTTTCATGGGTTGAACCATTGGCATGTCTCCAAACTCCATGTAAGTTTAAATTTTTCACATTTTTTCGATCATATAATTATTATTTGTAAAATTAGAGCAAAAATGTCAGTGATGAAGAATGATTATTTATAACCGATAACATCATTTAAGGAAAATATATGCTTTCATGCAGGGATTATTTACTTGCTGATTTCCAGCTGCATGTCTTTTATTTCTGAAGAAATTGTGCTGTGTAATTATGATTGCCATTTTTTTTCACTGTGAAGTTAATTTTATTGTGATCCAAAATTGTTATTGTTTAAATATTGTTTAAATGTTGTTATTTGATACTGATATATTAGTTGGAAGCAGAATAGTGAATAAGAGTTAATGGTGGAAGCGGGTGGATAAATGTATAACCCAGGAAAAGCTTTGTCATCAGTGTATATAGACACAAGCTCACCATTTTACATCAGTTTAGTAATAATTTTTGTACAATAAAGATTTGTAATAACAGTTTTAAAGGTGTGCGTTCGGAAGCTCAGATGTGTGTGGCAAGGAAAATTTTGAGCTGAAATTAATGCAATCTGCAAGTGCTTAATAAAATAATTGATAAACTTATTGGAAGGTATGTGATTATCTGTAGATCACTGATTCCTGAGACTATACAGAGAACTTGTGCAGAACAATATGACTCGGTCATGATTTGATTGTGAACCAGTATTAAGTTGCATTTTCCATGTTGCCATAAGTTTGCTTTTGTGCAGCATTCATAAATTCTGTTTTAAATCTATTGTTCTTATTCAGCCAATAAATAAAGGATTGTTCATATGGGACAATTTGTGTGTTCAGTATCTGCTTTATATGGATTTCATTATGCCAATACTTGACAGGTTCTGGAAATGAAACTGGATGACTATGATTTTGCTCTTTAAGAACATAGAAAAGAAAATGAAAACCTGAATGAGGCTTTGAAACGTGCAAGACAGGTGTGTCAGACTGATCATTATCAAAATACTGTTAAACTTCTCTGAATCATATGATTAATCTGCCAGAATCCCCACAGGACCTAACCGATTTTGTTGCGATTTTTTTCCTTCTTTAATATCATAATGTTCATAAAGAAACCGTACTCCCCAACTCTAAACACAGAAACACACTTTGATTTTAATTTCAATTTTACACTTTAAAATCTCCATAAACTTGAAACTCAATTGAAAAATGGAAATATATTTTAGCTGCTAAATTCCTAACACGTGCTGAAACAGATCAATTAATGTTAAGTGGTATTATCATAGCCCACTCTGTGAGGCGAAGCACTTCAAAATGTTCCAGCGGATGTAAGATTAAACGAAATTACTGAAAACACCCACCGGCACAGATTAGGGCTGATAATAGACCAATCTCAAGTCGTTGCACCATACAAACGGGTGAACTTTTAAGGTTGATTATTTGTACTAATAATTAAATGCTTGCAGATAAGCCAATTGAAACATTGTTTTTCTGCTGAATACCTAACTCTAAATGATGCCATTCATTTTTATACATGATCAATATAACACTGTTTGCATCCGAGGCGGACGCTCTAACCAATATGCCACTGGAGCAGTCCATATTAATGCAGAAAATAATAATGTCAGTGAGGATGATGATGAAGCTGCTATTAACTCAGCTTGACTAGCTTCTAAATTATGACTAAACAGCAACACTGAGCACCTATCTAATTTTGATAATGACATCCCTGTTGAGGATAATTCTGATTCATTAAATGCATATATTTAACATAAAATAAACAAAAAAACAGCTTTCTTAATTGTATGGACTTTTACACACACATGCTGATGCTACCATAATTGCATGTTCTTGCTTTGTCTTGTCACTTAAACACTCTGACACTTTTTTCACATCTGTAAAAACCTAAGTAAACAACTAACATTTCAAAACCGAGAAAAAATTGGGTCCCAAGGGTTTTTATTGTATATCAATGTCGCAAATTGTAACATTTCAGTCCTGTTTTAATAGATGGTAGATTTATCTCACTGATCAAATAGAAATTATCTTGTCACAGTTATGTTAAAAACTAAGTAACCTCACATTTGTTCTACATACTTTTCAATAAGTTAAAAAATATTACCCATAATTTACTGTTACATGTCTGGATGACCATATTATTTTATTATTATTCACACTTTCCTTGGGGCTAGATGAGGATATAACTCATTTTATTAACTAGCTCTATTTTTGTTGTAGTTTGTCATAGTCTATGGCATAAAACTGAGTTGAATATTATGGTGAGGAGAAACATATGTATATATATATATATATATATATATATATAATATTTCTCAAATAAATTTGTATTCCTGTTATATTTGAAAGTGTTAAGAAAAAATACACAGCATGTGTCATTCAAGCTAAACCATTCTCTCATGCTTTCTTTGTCATGATATTTTTGCATGCATATAATTGCTAGACATGGTTTATGTGTCCAGTTATACGGCTCATATGTCCAAATATATTCATACTGCATGTGCAGCTTTGATACATGTCACTTTGATTTACTTTAAACAATGTAATAAAGATTACTGCTGGATGGACAACTATAGCCCTATGCAATTGGACTATTCCAAACTGAAATACAATAGATGTAACAGATACACACTATGAAAATGAAGTTAGCACAGTACTAGTTTTTAACCAATATTGACGCTCAAGTGTTCATTTCATTCTGTAATAAAGTAATTATTGAGAGTAAATTAAGAAAATGCTTGAATAAAATTGTATAGATGGGCATATATGGTAACAGATTTAATTTGATTTGGTTTTCACTTTAGAGTCCAAGAATTCATGAGTATTTTTCAGAGGAGGAGATTCAAACTTTGCCTTTTTCTGTGGAGGGTATGACAGTGGAGGTAAGATTTTATTCTTTGTGTTTTAAAATACATTTGTTATGTATAGGTAAATTGAATGACATACTTCATTCATATTTGTTAAAATATATTGTTACATTTTTAGTTGGTATCATTGCCTGACATTCTACATAAACTAGTGATCACTTGATTCAGTAAATAACTTACTTGCTTGAAATAGACAACAAAAGATGGGCAGCAGACAACGTTTGCCATCGGCTGACATGGCAGTAAAGGTGAGCCGAGTTAAGGGATCATGAGACCAAAGTATATGCAAAAGGAATCGATAAATGTCATTGACCTCTTATGTTATCATTATATATTAAACTTCATTTAAATGAGCAAATGATTAATGTAAACGAAGAAATGTAAATTCATTATCTTGTAGTGCTATTAAGGTGAGTTGAGGGTTTTTTTTTTATATCTAAGAGTAGTTAAATAATATGACAGTAATATCCGGTATGCTAAAGAATGTGATTCACTATTTTCATTTATATATTATTCTTATTTACATAAATTTATAAATTATTGTATAGAAAACTACAGTGAAAAGGAAGAATGAGGCAGAACAAAATACAAGCCAGAAAACTTAAGATAAGAAACTGGAACCAAAACATCACGTGAGTAGTTTAGATAGTCTACAGTTCAACTTTCCATTGCAGCAGACATATAAACGTCATCATTTTCACAGCAATCTGAATATATAGATGTCATGAGGTTTATTAACATCATTACTTAGAAACAACACCATCAGCAGCAACAACATCAGTTACCATAATCACCATTATTTAATATCACTGACACTAATTTCAAATGGTTTTTAAAATCTTATTATAAAATATTAAATATTACAAAGTTCATAATTATGCAGTGTATTACAAAATGGAAAGATTCTGATTAAGTATTGATTTGTTTATTGTACATACGTAGCTTACATATGAGTTCTGTCAGGAAATACTCTATTCAGTTGTTTATTAGACACAAAGAGTTACTGATCAGCAAAGACGGATACATGCTAAAATGCAAGATAAGAGATTTTGTTGCTTTGGGTTTTCTGGTGGAGCGACCAATATGAGTTAGAAGTGAGTGACTTCAATTCCAAATTGTAATATTCTGCAACACAATTGATTTCATAAGCTTGTGTACTTATTAAACTGTGATGTATGTGCTTTCTTATCATTCTTTGATTGCAAATGAAAATAAGACAGTTTTTCTTCTGTCACTTGTTGTATGTCGAATACTGTTTATCAATACCCAATACCAATAATAGAAGATTATTTAGTGCTAAGGATATGACACAATTTGAATAATACTGATGGTATGATGTGATCATATACTCTTTATTGACTCCTTCACTATCATCAGCACAAGACCATTAATTTCAGGTACCAACAACATTTTTATAGAATTTGGACATAACAGTCAGTAGACTTTCTTTTATGAAAACAGTTGTATCTTTAAAGTGACATTAATCCACAAGTCATAATGTACAAAGGTTAATTTGTTAGTAAATAATGTATTTTCAGTCCTAACGGGAAATAAGAAAATGCTTTGTCAATTATAATTTTCTTTGTAGGTAATCTCTCCATAAAGTATTGGGCTGGTGGAGTACAATGCTGGTGCAATCCACATGGGACCACCGGAGGGTCAAGATATGTTATACTGCAAAAAGCCATTAGGGAAACTTGAGAAAAGAAATTTTAAATTTCAGTTTGCTGTTGGTGTAGAAACAACATTAAATATGGAATATATCCAGAAAATCAATGAAATGTATTTGATCACCAAGTTTGAACTAGGGATAGTGAAAAACCAATTATCTCTTACAGAAAAGGAACATGAACAAATAAAGGAAGCAAGTGCAATATACATTAAAAGTTAAGCACATGTATGAATTACTGAACCACTCTCAAGAGATTCATTGGTTGATCTCTCAAGTAATACCTGCCAACTTACTTTATACTCCCTCGCAGCTAATGAGTTTCACTCTGTGAGCGCTGGAGTTGACTGGTAGTAATAGTTCTTCTAAAGTATTATGATCGAGTGATTATGATCAAAGAAACATTATACTAGAACTGACTGGTTATTAATTGGTAAAACAGCATTTCGGTGCAGTCATTAGGTCACATCAATTATTTTTAATTATAATAGAAGGCATGCCTTTTAGAGTGTGTAGAAATGTATACATTTAACCACTTGCATTTAAATCACCAAAGTTGAACCTCAGGCAATCTTTGAAATGGAATTTTTTGTATGCAGATAATATATGGAATATATCTTGTTAAAACTGTGTTAAGATTTAAATATGTTACAAAATATCATCATATAGAAGCAAAGTATTACATAATTATGAACATATACTTTGAACTTGAAACAGAAAATCATCATGTTTGTGTATACTGTTATATTTAAAGCTTCAGTCACTACTCTTATGTGATGTCAGATTTAAAAATAAAATGGATTACATACTTGATAATATGCTTCCTATTACTCTATCTGACCTACGTGCTATCATCCAGTATGTGCCTCCTATTTCCTTTTATGAAATATTCAAATAAAGGCATACTATCAAGATACAAGTTTTTCCTTCATTCATTTACATTCTTATTGCATAGACAAGTTGTTATTTGAACAGATGATACATGTTAGCTGTACTTTATTTCCGTGCTGCAAAGGTTTAAGGTTCACTGAAGGTCAAAGCCAATAAAGGTATTCCTTAAAACATTTTATATACAGGAAACACATTGGTCAAGTGTACTGAATTTTAAATGTGCATAAGTTATGTCATGACATCATTTTATGGAAACACGTAAAGCACGACATGAAATAATACAGTTTCAGAAAGTTCTAAATTTACATTTAAAATAAGGATATCAATAGGTCATGTGGTATTATCGTTAACATTATGGGTATTTAGCGGCAATGTGGTATTATCATTTTGATTCTCCATTCATTTTCTCTGGTTTATAGCTCAGACAATGCGCATATACAAGACTGTATTCTAATAACGCATTTATGAACAGTAGAGTTGGCACACATTAGAATGGAATGGTGGTGGGTGGAGGTAAAATAGATAATTTACCTCATGAATTTATATGAAATTACTACCCTTATGCAAATCACTGGAATGACTTGGTATTCTGCCATTCATTACACTTGAATGATGCACTGTTAAGTTCTGAACATTGTAAAATGACATACAACATGAGCAGTCCAACACAAGCATCTTTATAGGTGGCCTTATATACAGATTAGTGTAATGTGCAAGGATTTAAGAGAAAGGCATGAAACAACAGAATAAGAGAGAGAGAGAAGAAATGTGAAAGGAAGGCAGCAGATAGAGAAAAGGAAAAGAAATAATAGTTGGCCAAGTACATATAAGTAATGGATAGGGGGGTTGATAACAGATTAGTATGATATAGAACATTGCAAGATTGCAATAGGCTGAACCGCATATGCAATAGATGTAGTTAGAGGCAGTTGTTGAAATCAGTTAGGTAGTTGAGACTGCAAGTATGTCTTATTACGTGCGGCTGAGTAGTTCAGTGACGGGGAAAGAGGTATGATTAGATAATCATAGTCACAGTAGACAAGGATCCATGGGAGCAAAACCAGTGGTTGCTAATCAGGTGGTCAACATGTGCAGGCAAACTTGATGGAAAATTGAGAGGGGAAAAGATGACTTTTATAAGCAGGTGGCCACTAAACCAGGTTTTTACTACTCATTACCAAACTCCACTTGCAATTAAAAGGGTGCCAAACATGATGAGTCTACTGTATAAAAACTTGTTAAGAAATACAGTAACATTATTTTTTTATTATTGCAAGCTTTTATTTCAATTCTTCCAAACGTTGGCTGATCATAAATTATTCAAAATATCTTTGTTTTCTTTGATCCACACCTTCAGCATATGACAATAGTTCTTGCGGTTATTAAAGAAATATTTGTTAAACATATCTTTCGCCAAAAATTGGTTTCTGCCTAAACGTCACACATGTACATTATCGTATGAGACATTGAGGTGGATAGCCACATTTGGCTAATTATACAGCTTTAAAGCTTTTCAGTTCTAACAGCCACACATGCAGATTGTACTAAAAGATGTTGCTGTCATTAGCCAAAATTTGGCTAAGGATACATATTTATCCAAAGTTGGTTTCTGCCTAAAAGTCATACAGTACATTATGGAAAGGGACAATGTTGCAGTTAGAAACATTCGGCTAATCATAGTTACCTAGAGCTTGGTCTTTTGCAACCATACATGTAGGTGATACTAAAAGACAGTAGCCACATTTTGGCAAAGCATACATTTATCCAAAATTTCGTTTCTGCCTAAGAGTGTGAAGAACAACTTTGTAGGAAATAGCTAAATTTTGCTAACAAGACATAAGTTGTGATACCAGCCTGACTGAGAGTTGCAACAGGAATCCTTAGCCACATTTTGGTTAACATAAAACCTGCCTAGCTCCTCCAACAAACAGTACAGCTATTGAATAGTTATAGACCAGGTATTGGTCAAAAGCTCTTCAACGATTCTCATTATGTGCCTTTACTACTTTGGGTTAAGAGATTTTAGCCCAAAGCAGAGACCTGATTTAATTAAATGGAAAAGCTCAAGTGAAATCGGGCGCTGTTTACTATAGGAATGATATATCCGGGATATAATGTGCTCTTACATAAATGTGCACAAAGTAATAGATGTCGCCATAGTTTATCCATTTCTAGTTTCATACAAATGTTTTCTAGTATTCGCAACAAGTTGATTGAGGCTGGTTGAGACATAATACATTTAAACGTTTAATTCATGTAGAAACAGCCATGTAGAGTTTTGCAAGCACAACGGTTTTTGTGTTGCATTTATTTGTTTTGTCTATGTTTTGTATATGCCTTTGAAAGAAGACTCATTAAGGGTCCAAAACGCTCAAGCTGGTTAGATACAAGATTTGCACTGTTAGTCGTCAGTTTATTGCATTTATCTCAATCAATCCCTGACATACGTGATCCCATGCTGGATCCAGTGCGCTTGAAAGGGCTGTTGTTATATGATTTGTATCCTTTATAAATATGTATATATATATATATATATATATATATGTGTGTGTGTGTGTGTGTGTGTTGTGTGTGTGTGTGTGTGATCGTGAGGGATATCGTCGATGGAGACGTTCGTGTCTGTTTTCTTGTCCTAAACGTTTCGTAGATATTTTGTATTATTTCGCCCAGAAAAAACTGCTCAACACTGGAATTATTATCCTCCTACGTGTTATACAGTTCAGTTATGTTTTGAAGTTGCATCATCTGTGATCAAAGAATCAATCTTGAATTGGTAGGGATGGATAGAAAGGTATATAGATAGATGTTTCAGGCAGATTAATTCCTGCTCCTAAAATGATTAATACGGAAGACATTACGGTACAAACTACAAAGGTCTGTTTCGTCTAATACAAGATTTATATAATAGCCACTGTTGATGCTCTCTGAGATGACGGGCTCAAAGGTGTATCTGTTGCTTACACCTCGTCTACCTCTACATCTTCATCACAATCGCTATCTCTGTTATCATCAGTTGTTATGGATATTGATGCCCACTGTTGATGCTCCCTCAACGGACAGGCTCATTGGTGGATCTGTTGCCTGCACTGCATCTACATCTTAATTTCCATCAGAATCACTGTCTCCATCAAGATCGCTTGTTACAGATGGTGGTGCCACTGTTGATCCTCCTTCAACGGACAGGCTCAGTGGTGCATCTGTTGACTGCACCGCCTCTACCTCTTCCTCTTCATCAGAATCGTTCTCTCTGTCAGCATCAATTGTTAAGGATGGCGTAGCCACTGTTGATACTTCCTAAACGGACGGGCTCATCGGTGGATATGTTGCCTGCACTGCCTCTACATCTTCATTTCCATCGGAATCACTTTCTACATCAACATCACTTGTTGCGGATGGTGCTGCCACTGTTGATGCTCCCTCAACGGACGGCCTCATTGGTGCTTCTGTTGACTGCACCGGCTCTATCTATTCCTCTTCATCAGAATCGTTATCTCAGTCAGCGTCAATTGTTAAGGATGGCGTCGCTACTGTTGATGCTCCCTCAACGGACGGGCTCATTGGTGCATATGTCGACTGCACCGCCTCTACCACTTCCTCTTCATCAGAATCGTTATCTCTGTCACCATCAATTCTTATCGATGGCGACGATACTGCTGAAGCTCCCTCAACGGACGGGCTCATTGGTGCATCTGTTGCTGCACTGACTCTACCTCTTCATTTCCATCACAATCACTATCTCCATTAACATCACTTGTTACAGATGGCGATGCCACTGTTGATGATATATCAGACGACGGGCTCATTGGTGCATCTGTTGCCTGTACCTCCTCTGCATTTACGTCTATTATTAGTAATTTTAATAATGTCATCTTCATTGAGATCAGTTAATTCTCTCCTCTCATCATCGATATTAAATCTATCCGGTTCTGGTAACCAAACTTGCTTCTGTGAACTATACGATATAATTGTCTCACTCACCTGTAATGATACTAAAATTCCCGCATCAAGCATATATCGCAATAGTACTATTGGAACCCAACATTTTTTCTGAAAAATGTCTTCCAAACCAAGCATAAGCAATCGGATGGAGATCATCTGTAAATTCGAATTATTCTATATATGCGAATCCGGTTAAGTCAAAATCTGGTAAGGGTCCGTTTATCGCAACTCTGGTCATCTCATGTGATGGATGTCCAAATCTCTTAAAGTATTTAGAACATCCTCCGTATCCAAGAAAACTCCCAGGATAATATGGTACCATATCAACTGAGATAACGTCGTTATACTTGTATTTTGTATTCCATAATCCACCGTGTCCATATTCTATACAACTTTTCTGGATATCTTCAATAAATTCTGATCGTGTCGGTTTCCATGCATTTTTCTCCTGAGCAAAGTGAGCAGCAACTGATGGAACTGTAAAACAATTATTCAGTAATTGTCTAACTTTGACATCGTCAGAAGTATATTTCAGCGCAAAATGTTCCATTTCTACATGAAGAAATTCTGTACGATAAATATCCCCGCCAGGCCGTACAAACTGATCATAATAATCATATTCTGAACTTTGAAATAACCAAACAGATACAGGGTCACTTTCAGTGATAATTTTGATAAAAACAAATATATGACCATTCTAAAATTTAACAGTTCTGTCTCGTGGAAATATTGTTACTGCTGCAGTCCATGCATGTGCATTATGATCAATAATATCTATCGAAGCTCAGCTTGATTCATATTTCGATTTATATAAAATCTCTCCTGTTAACGTCTTCACTGTTACTGGAAATTTTAATAGCTTTCCCAACTCAGCAACATCTGTAATAGATGCTCCAGTATCTTTAACTGCTTCTGCCCATGTATTTACTTTTTTACGTCGTAAATTTATTAAACCATTACCACGTATCGCGTTTGTGAAATGTTCTGTAACTCGTTCAGCTACACAGTTTATTCCTGACTCTGACAGTCTCATCGGTTTGAGATCCCCAACGTCAGGTTTATTATTCAGCGGAGATAGTGCATATACAACCGCAGTGACAGGGTATCTTCGTTCATAATACGGTTTGTCAATACCAGTCAGTACTCCGGGCTTGGATTTATTACTCAAGATGACAATATTATTTCCTGACTGTATGCGGACTGGTTCACGCTTGTCACGAATAACCCAGGTATCGTCGTCTGTCCTTACAATAAATTTTATTAAAATAAAATATTTTTGAACATCAAGGTGGTTAATAATTTCTCTTCCTCGTTTGCCATTCATTATAGTATCGACAATATTTCCGATCCTAAATGTTGACCACACATGAGCCGCACCATTGTCACGAAATTCCTTCTTGGCTTCACGGATACGTTCGGTTATATCCTCATTTGTTAAAGCTAGATCTTGCATCGAAACACTAAATTTATATTCTGATAGTCTGTCAAGATCAAATCTAGTTCCCGCTGAGACTGCGGAAGGCTCAATGATGGATAATTCTTCCATTATAATTAAGACAAATATTTAAATTAAATTTTAGTATATATATATATATAATGATTCAAACAAAGAATCGATGTATTTGGCTCAAAATTGGATATACTTCTCCTTGTAACAAAGCATGCGTGAATGATTTCTGCTGCTACCATATGCAAAGCGTTAAAAATGGTAGTCTAGGACCAAAACCGTGTGTGCAATGTGGTGTTGGAGTCAGAGGAAAAACTCAGTTATGCGTAAAATGCGGCGGTAAAAAATACAAAGAATTAAAACGATATTATGACCAAACAAAATAATACTTTGACATCGTCAGGTAAATCTCCTATAAAAACCGTAGAAGATTATCTGGTCAGATTTCAAAACAATGATTTAAACAAATAATATTATATATAAATGGAGTAAAAAGAATGTGTGGCACATGATTATATATACATATGATTATGATTTTGATTTTTTGCAGACAGCACAAACATAAACTTACAACAAACATAAACTTATCCAAACTTATTCTAACTTATCCTAAACTTATCATAATGAACATATGATTGTATATTTATGAATATATACGATGATGATGATTTTGATTATATTTTTTGAGGACGGCACAAACATATGATTGTATGAACATGAATATATACAAATGGTGATGATTTTGAATTTTGCAGACAGCATAAACTTAAACTTAACAACAAACTTAACAACAAACATAAACTTAACAACAAACTTAACAACAAACATAAACTTAACAACAAACATAAACTTAATTATTGACGGAATACAAAAGGGGTGTGTGGAATTTACCTACGTCCAACAGATTTTGTACACTCTCCACCCCATACAACACCCCGGGGAGTGCAAAAGTACACCCACCACGTGTTTACATGGTGGGAGAGTTGTATTATTTTTCTGTTGGGTTTCGTACCCCAAATTATAAATAGCATCCGTCGCCGAATGCAAGATAATATATATTTAGCATTTTTGGAGACTCGAACACACAGAGAGTCTACAGAACTTGGTCCACGTGCAAGCGCCTTAACACCTCGGCCACCGTTCTCTTATGAATATACAGTTAAATTTAAGTATATAACTTTGCACTGTCTCACATGTGATTACTCTGGACTTGTATTACTAATAGAATAAAATCAGTTATTGTAGAACTTTAGCGTGAATTTACATCAATTTTTCAAACATAATTCATAAAATAATCGCATATTACATTTTCTGTATGAGTTATCGTTCGTTAGGTCAAAATACATGTGTTAGAGCTAAAAATAACTCTGATTTGTATCAACGCACTTGTATAAACCGAGGTGAACTTAAGGTTATCAGAATCAAAAGATGCATCAATATCCCTCTCTGTTACAAATTGCTGCTTCACTAACAACTAATTGCTTACAGAGAACAAATGAATCACTAAATAATTAACGAAAACAAGATATCTTCGTTGTCTATAAATCAAACGTAGTAGTAAGGGAGATAATCGTTTAATTTGCTCTGCAGAGAGAGAGATATCAGAGTTATCTCGCTTTATTACATTTGCAATTGCCTCCAACATATATTATTCAGATTTTAATGATTTTGAATAGTGTTCAACCCATCAGATTGAAGAATTTGTAACAGTTTTATTAAGCAGAGTACCACTTAGCCCATCAGAGTGAGAAAATTCTAAATATTTCATGAATCAGAGTACCATTTAACCCATCTGATTAAGAAAATTCTGATTATTTCATGAAACAGAGCACCATTTAACCCATCTGATTAAGAAAATTCTGATTATTTCATGAAACAGAGTACCATTTAACCCATCTGATTAACGAATCTGTAGATATTTCATGAAACAGAGCACCATCTAACCCATCTGATTAAGAAAATTCTGATTATTTCACGAATCAGAGTACCATTTAACCCATCTGATTAACGAATCTGTAGATATTTCATGAAAGAGAGTACCATTTAACCCAGCTGATTAAGAAAATTTTGATTATTTCATGAAACAGGTACCATTTAGCCCATCGGATTAAAAAAAAATTCTGATTATTTCATTGAATCTGATTAACAAACCCATGAATATCTCATTGAATCTGATTAACGAATCTGTAGATATTTCATGAAACAGAGTACCAGTTAACCCATCTGATTAGCGAATCTGTATATATTTCATGAAACAGAGTACCATTTAACCCATCTGATTAACGAATATGTAGATATTTCACGAATCAGAGCACCATCTAACCCATCAGAATGAGAAAAGTCAGTAAAAAAAAAAATAATTATATTATTTCAGAATCAGATTATTTTTTTCCCTTGATTATATCAGGAAATATTTACTCGGACGTTCTACGAGCGTATATATAGATTATTATTTAGTGATTCTTGTCTTAAATCCAAAATGTGTCCTGTCTGGTCAGTAAGCTTGAAATTTATTCTTGACAATAATGGATTATGTACACGTAGATAAACTGTATTAATTGGCTCAGATACAATTAACCACCCGGGCGGCGCTTGAGGGCTAAATGAATATAATATATACCCTTGTTGAGTTTCAGTGGATTTTTCAAGATCTACTTGATAGCTGCCATCAATTACGTCACATACTAGATTGACTGCGATCGCTGATGTTATATTAACAATATCAGGAGAAATATGACGACCTCCACCGTGTGGATCATTATTATATTTAAGAATGGTTGGTGTAGGTATTATTTTTTTTTTCCATGAATCACATATTCTTTTAAAATGTTCATCAATTAGATCATTAACTGATTTCATTAGCTCTTCAGAGTTAAATCCCGGAATTATAAATGTTGGTAGCTGTTCTTCTGTAATTCCATAATGTTTAAGAAACACTGTTGTAAATAGAAGTTTATAACTTACACGTTGAATTGGGCTGTCTTCATTAACTATGTATTAAGAAATGTATCTGCCGGTGCGTTTAATGTTTTTTCTCTGTCAACGATAGCCCTATTTACATATTCTAAGTCTGATGGAACTTGATTCAAATGTTGTATGGTTTCAATTATTTGATTTTTTAAATCATCGTCATAAAAATGTTGATGCTGGAAAATACATTTCTTAGATCATTAAGTACACGTCCATGTTCAGATTTAATTGGTCTTGATTTTGAGTTAATTTCTTCAACGTTAATTGTTGCTATTCTTGTTCTACCTTTCTTACCCTGAATGAACTCTATAAAATGAGTATAATGTGTATAGCCACAATAAGCATCCGGATTCTCTATAAATGGATAAGTTTTTCGATATTCTGGGATTTTTATAAATTTTTCAACATTTATAACGAAATCAGATTGTTGTGGTTCTGGTGGGCCTTTATAAACTGGATCAACTTCAGGCCATCCTAATACTGATCTAATCGAACTTTGATAAATATCTACAGAATAATCAGGGGAATTTATTTCAATCACCGCTGATAATGTTGGTTCGTAAACAGTAACTGCTATTTTGGATTCTTTTCCTGTAATAGATTTAATTCTGCGTTGGAACTCATCGTTGATTTGTTCTATTTTATAACTGCCCGTTGGAATAGCAACTACTTGCCAGTCAGGATTTCCATCAGGCTTATTCTTATTTGCAAATACCAGCGAATTATTTGGCTGTAGTCCACCAAACGATTTTGATCTAATATTTTGCTAACTATAATAAACTCGTAGTTGTGCTAGCGCTATTTCTTTTGCTGGAATTGCAGTTGGAAAGTTAACGCTAAACTCAGGACTGGTCTAACTTAATGAGATCATCGTATTTTTTGACGGTGTTGTATTAGTGACGATCTGTTGAAGTAATTCTCTTGACGCTGCCGGAGACTCAGTCATTATTACTATTGTTATTATTTAATTCGCCTTGGTTATTGTGAGTGACTTTGTCACCAGAATCGCTAGCGATTCTGAATGCTTCATCGTAGGTTTTCAGTATCGTTGCGAACTCCTCATCAGATATTTTACCATCACTGAGGTACAACGAAATATATGACGATAATTTAGAATAGCCTGTTGTTGCTGTATGTAATTTTATTATATACTCGTATAATTTAGTATTTGCACATGTAGCTATCTTCTTGGCGATACTACTAAGAATACCTGCGACAGTCGTTGAAGTTGAGACGACAATTGTTACAACTGCAGGCGCTGTCATTGTTATTGTTGATAATAATAATCCGGCCCCAGGAACAATAGCGGAAACTGAGCAAACAATTTAACCAATGACAACCATACGTCTGCGATATTGGTTTTTACTTGAATTGTATAATCGTCGATTATATTTTTTAATTCAATCTGACATTTACATACTTGATTATATATGTGACGTTGAACGTCGAAAAGTGACTCTGTCATCGGTGACTTTGTCACTAAGGTTTGATTCATTATTATTAAATGACGTTAATTAATTAATTTAAGGAGTTTCAGCTACGAATTCCAGACACCACCAGTAACGTCTTGGAGGTATTTGCGTTGACGTCAACGTAAATGTTTCTTTGATGTTCTTATTTATCATAACCAGTAGTGGATTATGATACATATATATATATATATTCGGTGATGATGAAGTGGCAGCAGTAATTTCTAAACCGTAGATGGACAGCCTGTATAACCCAGTTACTTCTGCGATATGTTCGAGAGTGTTATTTTGTGGTGTCCATGTTGATGATCCCGATGCTACTGTATACACGATATTTTTAATTTGTCCGTGTGGAATTTTAATCAGATTATTCTGTTGAACAATATTAGGTATTCCACTGATAATGTCGTTGAGTTTCCTGTTAACGTCGGAGAGTTTTATGTCAACGGTTGGTTGTTCCCCCAAAAAATCTTTAATGGTTTTGTTTATATTTCGACGAAAATTTAAGAACGTTTCTACATGTCTAGAAAAAAGTAGCATTGAGTGTAGTCATTTCGTCATTGATTGTTTTTAGCGAAGTTGTCATAGGAATTTCCTTATCATCGACGTATTTTTTTGTTGTAGCATCAAAATCAGATTCTGGTGTTCTAAGATTATTAATACCATTGTTATTCATGTTGAGAAATGCACGCATTATGCCGCCGTTGACTAATATGTACTTAGATTCTTGATCGTTGACATATTTCTTTGTTGCAGCGTCCGTAACTTCGGTTGGATTTCCAAGACCAGTAATTTTATTTTTGTTAATGATAATGGCACCCGTGAATGAATCACCAGCTTTCTTAATGTAATCGTTGACTGACGTACCGAAATCTTGTATTTTACCCTGATCAGTAAAAGTAACGATATTATCAACAACCGCATTAGGAACTCGTATGAGTACATCTGGCAGTTGTATATTACTTGTCTTTAATCGTCCTTCTTTATCCTGAAAAACAACGACCTCATTTTGATCCACACTTGTAATATTTGATAAATCGTCAATCTCATTTCTGAGCTGATCAAGGGTTGCATATTTAGATAAATCAGCTTGCTGCTGAGCTTTACCACGAGAAGATCTACCGTTAATATCTACCAGTATATTTAGTAATGTCTGTTTAAATGTGACAATGTGGTATATTCATGCACGACTTTATGAGGTGGGTTTCCTGATTTTGATACAGCATCAAGTACAGCGAGTACTTCACGACCACCTATTGGCAGATCAGTTAATTTTTGTGTTGGTAGCGTTGAATACCATATTGGAGTACTTTGCATGCCGCTAACATACTCTAAGAATTCCTTTGGTGGCGCTAGTCCATATGAATCGAAATCAATAACTCCACGTGGATCAATTGCATATCCAACCCAATACGGGCTGGACCAGTGTTTTTATCGAGATTAATAATACCGGTTTATATATTGTTTGTTTGTTTTGGTAATTGATCACGCATAAAAAAACACCTCTGAAATTTTTTATTTTTAGTTTTTTAGCAGCATCGAGTAAATCAAAATTGGACATAGCGATATCAGTAAACTGTCCATGGCAATTTCAGGCCTTTTCCGTACCACGAATGTGGGGTCCATGGTAATCTTAGACAGCGACCGTATGCTGGGCCTAATAATCTTAGACGACCCGGCTGTGAAACTTTTGGTGCTCTTAGACGTCTTCCGTGTTGTTTTTGCCATGAATTTTTGTTTTTTTTTGTTTTTTTTTTTTAGTTTTCTGCGTGCATAATTCACTTTTCCGTTGCTTTCTTTAATGCCATTCCAGCAGCGGTTCCAACGGCGCCTAATGCAGCTGCTTTTGCAATAGCTGGAGCCTCAGCAGCAACTAATGCTGGTATTGCTGCAAAAAAATGAAATATACCACCTGTTTTAGAAGTATCTTTGACAGCGCCCGCAGAAAGATTAAGTTTTATACCTTTATTTGATTGGTTGGCTTCATTGAAGTTTCTGAACTGACGCTCGGTCAACGATAATTTATTTAAACCGCTCATGTGTTCTTTCTTTAGCGATATTTTTATTCCACAGTTATTTTTTATGCTGATTGTAGCCTTTTAATCTGACCAGGAGTCAGACTAACACTAACGTGATTATGTGACATTACCCCCCTGTAGGTCCGAGGTTGTAGAATTGGCCCGCCGTGCCTCGCTACGTGTCGTAAGAGGCGACTAAGTAGAGGCAACCTGTTTGCAGTGGGTTGCGACCCGTGTCGGAGGAGGAAAGGATCCTGGTAGTTGAGCAGAGGCTTTCCGATGCAATACACTACTTTGGCCTCTACTTCTTCTAGACGGGTGGTCGGGATGGGCCCGGTCTCGACAAATCGGCTGGTCACGCCGAGCCCTAGGAGGTCTTTATATACTCGCTCACTTTCTTTATCCTGCTCGTTGTATCTCTCTTGATACCACCGTTGCCCCTACATTCTATCCCTTTAACTTTCCCTTTTCCAAGTCTTAGAAGACTTCCTAGAAGGCGGTGGCTCAACGGGTCAATTGGGAGGTAATTTTACCGACTGAGTATGTCTTATGGGATGAATCAGGAGGTGAATTTACCTACTGAGTATAATATTTGTGTATCCCTGGCACTTGAAAAGTGTCCCCTTATTGGGCTCCTTGGTGGGCGGGGAGCACGGGTGATGAATTTTAAATCCACCAACATGGATATTAAAAAAAAAAAAAAATCAACTAAAACGTACCAAAACTGGATCTGACTCAGATGACAAACAATGTGGTGTGGAATCATTTCCACGCTTCATGGTTATACAATCTACAGACGACTCAAATCCGCTAGCCTCATTGTCTCCGTTTCTTATTGAAAAGACAATTATGGGTATAATTGGTAGACCAAAAGGTGTAAAGAAGTTGAGATCGGGCTGCCTACTTGTTGAATGTGAGCGACGGGGTCAGACCGAGAATATCCGGAAAATGAAGACATTTTTCGATATTGCAGTGACCTCATTCGCTCACACAACACTCAACTCGTCCAAAGGTGTGATTCGATGTCGGGACTTGGCCGGAGTAAGCGACAAAGATATCATCGAAGGTATGAAAAACGAAAGTGTCACTGCAGTTCGCATTTATTGCATGTTTTGGGATGGTTTCAACGCATTCAGTAGAATGACGTTTACGATTCCTTTGTGTATGGTGGGAATGGGATGAAAAGTGTTTGCGCTGGCCGTTTCCAAACTTTCTTTGGTCAGTCGCCGGTGGCAACTGCAGCATTAAATGTAACGTAATAACTGTATTTGTCCATCGATACTCTTTTTGTTGCTAGACTGCCTTACCATAATGTCTTTAAGTGCACTGGTACTGTTGCATTATAGGTACCTTAATATTTACAATCGGGAACGGTTTATCTTTTGAATCAAAAATAAATCTACTTCGAGATAGACATCTAATACGTTTTTAGTTGCAATTCACTTCACAAGATACCTTTATCGGTTTTTCTTACAAGAGTTGCCGTAGGAAAAAATACTATTTCTCTCAGTGATTACAATGAAAGAATGTTTTGAATAAAATTAAAAATCATATAGGTGCAGTATAACTTGTAGTGTGTATATATTTTACATCAAGAAAGGACCTCACAGACATAGTGTTGATGTTAAAAATTGCATTCAAGACGTAATCCTTCAGCTGTTATTCAGATATAAAGCAGTCTCGCTCTGCAACGAATGGATGTCTTCACATGTACGTAAACTGCATTGATGCAATAAAGCTGGCTGTTTATCTAAGGAATCAACACGTGGCTAGGTAATTTAGTGTAATGCTTGTTTAGTCACGCTATCCTCCTATTATAGCAATTTTAAATTCAACAACAACGAGTCCTGTTCTTTAAGGTAGTGACGTGGAGTATACAATATTAGGATTATGCAATTCATGGAATGAGAATTAATCAAAATGAAAGAAGCTAAATGTAAAATAACACAATAGACTGAATGAAGAACTTAATACGTCAATGAACAAGATTGTGGGAGCCAATATATAGATTGTCCATATCAACCTCTAGTGACCAGTTGCAGCAAACAAAACTGATTCAATACCCAAAGGGAGCTTTCAAAACTGTATTTATCTAACTTGGCTGCCATGGACAACTGGCTCATAGAGCAATCATTTTAACATATCGGTCAGAAACAAATGTTAAATAATTGATGAAAATTTATGTGAAATATTTTGGGATAAAATGGGGAATCACCTGCAATAAAATGCAAATTAGGTTCTTACCTGTAAAACCAGTGATCCAAACTCTAAGAGCAATTAAATATTAATAGTCTATTTCATTCTCTAAAACGAAAGTCAATGTAAACAGCCGTGAATTTGTTATTATCAGGTAGTTAGAATCTATAAGGGAACAAGGTTTTAATATTTGCGCCCGGATGAACGAGAGAGATGGTTAGGTAGATTTTGCAAGTCGAAATAAAACATTACCTGTAAACCATTTTGTACACATAGCAACACATTCGATGAAAGTTTTAATCGATGTTTTAAGGGTCCATTTATCGCAACTCTGATCATCTCGTTTGTTGGATGTCCAAATATTTTGAAATACTCAGAACACTCACCCATCCCAAGAAAACTTCCAGGATAACATGCAACCATATAAACGATATAACATCGTTATAATCGTATTTAGTATTCCATTATCCGCCATATCCGTATTCGATACAACTGCGTTGGATATCTTCAAGAAATTCAAATGTTTTTTGTTTCCATGAATTTTCCTTCTGAGCAGAGTGGGCAGCAACTGACGGAACGGTGAAACAATTAATGAGTAACAGACAGTGATTTCGTTATCGCCATCAGCGCCGATTTCATCGGCGTTCGTGTATTTGAACGCAGAATTTTTCATTTCGTCGTGGAGAGATTATGTACGATAAATACCTCAGTCAGGTCGGGCAAACTGATCATAGTTCACATATTCTGAACTCTGAAACAACCACACAGATTCAGGGTCACTTTTACTGATATTTCTGATAAAATCAAACATATCATCGCAATAGAATTTAACAGTTCAATCTCGTGGAAATATTGTTATGTCCGAAGTCCATGCGTGTCCGTTATGATCAATAATCTCTTTCTAAGCTCCAATTTTTTAATAGTTCGATTCGTATAAAATCTCTCCGATCAGTGTCTTTACCATTATTGGAAATCTTATTTTTTTTTTGTCCAGTTCAGCAACGTCGCTGATAGACGCTCGAGTTTGTTTAACTGTTTCTTCCCTGTCATTTACTTTTTTACGTCTTAGATCCGTTAAACCGTTTCCTCATTTTGCGTTTGTGAAGTATCCTGTAAGTCGTTCAGCCACACAATTTAAGTGACAATAGTCACCACTAGAAACTTTCATTGGTAGATGTTTATCGACGTCAAGTTTATCATTCGATGGATATATCTCACAAACAACTGCCGTTACAGGACATGCTAGTTCATAATAAGGTCTATCAGTTCCAGCCAGTATTCCTGGTTTTGAATTTTTATTTATCGTGACAATATTTCCTGTGTGGTCTACGCGAACAGGATCACGTTTGTCACGGATAATCCATGTGTCGTCGTCGGTCTCTACGAGATACTTCATTCAAAAATATATTTTCATGCAATGTCGAGATAAAAATAAAGCCGAAGACTATCTTTGACAGATTTTCACACCAACAACAAAATAATAATTTAGACAAAAAATATTATTATATTAATGGAGCACAATGAATTTGTGAAGCATCCTGCCACTGAGAATTATGAGGCGTCTCGTGATGGTATCATCAGGAACTGTCGATTAAAAAAACAGGTCGGTGTTGTTGAAAATGCTGGTTATCTCAGAATTAGAGGTAAAAAAGAAAGATATTCATCTCATAAATTTATCTTCGAATGTTTTCATGGAAATATCGAGGAAAGACTTGTGTCCAATCACATCAACGGCAGAAACTTGATAATT
>JAECUM010052547.1:0-22809 GCA_016617855.1 Megalonaias nervosa
GAACCATGCTCATTTCTTCGCATCGTATAGTTATATGAACCATATTCTTCCTTTTTTATATGTGAATCTGTTATCTTTTTATAATATATGTATGTATGTATGTATGTATGTATGTATTTATGTATGTATGTATCTATGTATATATATGTATGTATCGATGTATGTATCTATGCATATATGTGTTTATGTATCTATATATTTATGCAAGCATGCATGCATGCATGTATTTATGTATGTATGCATGTGTGTGTGTGTGTGTGTGTGTGTGTGTGTGTGTGTGTGTGTGTGTGTGTGTGTGTGTGTGTGTGTGTGTGTGTGTGTGTGTGTGTGTGTGTGTGTGTGTGTGTGTGTGTGTGTGTGTGTGTGTGTGTGTGAGTGTGTGTGTGTGTGTTTGTGTGTGGAACTGGAACACGAGTCTTGAGTTTATTCGGGAATATCTATGTTTCCCCAAATGATGTTATGTCTACAACTGTATTAATTTTCTTACTACTTATGAACGTTTCCTAATTTGAGTTTTGATACTTGTAGACTTAAAATAGGTCAAATTTAAACATTTTAATTCCGAAGATTGCCTTTTATATCAACATGGCATGCATCGAGAAAGAATAAAATAACTTAGCATTGATAATCCATAAACAATCGGCTTATCAGTGAATGTTTTATGAATGTCGCAAATTTAAACTGAGTAGGTGTTAATAAACAAACTAGTGAAAATTTTAACAGCTGTGCTTGGAAATAAAAGGCATTCATCTCTAGAGATTAAAAGATATAATGATTTAGTTCAAAGCCTGACTGAAGAACCGAATATGTAACACCCACAAGCATTGTTTATGATCTGATAATCATCATAGACCAATGCACATTTAGTGCTTGACAAACAATGAAATATATGCAAATGAGTCTCAAAAGGTTTCATGTCAGAAGGTGGATGTGAACGATTTTATACAGATACAAATTGTTAAGTAATTTGATAAAGTAAGTTCATTTGGTCCTCGATATAGCTCAGTCAGCTAATAGGGCTGCAACAGCAGTTGTCTTGGAAATCATTCTGCCTGAATGGATGGTAGCATAAACATATGGATGTAATTAAAAGATATGATGTATACTTGGTCCTGAATAAAATTGTTTCTGATCTAAGGTCTAATATGATCCATCTTGTTATTGCTACTCCTGCAGAAAGGGACCTCGTGTGGCAAGTAGTATATTAAGCTCACTGTTACAGATCATTGACATCTGACATTTGTACGCGGGGGAAGGGGGGGGGGGTAGAGTCTCGGCTAAACAAAGGTGGGTGTTTGAGAAAGCTTACTAGTAGCTTAGCATGGGTAGGTTTTGTCCTTCACAGGGATTTCCAATGTTCGAGCGCGACCAAACATAGTGGTTGCCATATATAGTCTTTCGTATACTGAAAGATGGAGTTAAACCCACAAAAAACCCTCTTGAGCAGAACTTCGTATTTGTTACTAAAAGTCTTATGACATCAAGTTAGTTCTTAGTGAAAATTGTATCAATTTAACATCCCGTGTGGACACCACAGCAGCCATCGTGAAACTCGTTTTGATACTCGTCCTAAATGGAAACTCATATAGAAATGGCTTTAATTCGCTCTCAGACGTATTATGAACATCTACTTGGTCTAAGATAAACCTTTTGCCCATCTCATATCCAATAAGGACTCCACATCAGCCAACTTGGCAAGCTTATCACTAATCCTTCTAGACTGAACATCATATCAATATTAGCTTTTCATTTGAAGACTTGTTCTGTTGGCTTGGTACTGAATTAATGTTGTGCTCTTCTGACGTCTAGTATGACCACCGCAGCAGCCATCTTAAAAATGTAGTATGTGATACTCGTATCAGAGTGCGGTTATCACAAGAAAACTAAATGTCATGTCTAAATAGGTCTTGAGAACAAATGGTGCAAATGTTACTTCAAATAGAGTTGTCGCATGAACTTAACGAAAATCATATCACTAAGTCCACTTAATGGATGGTCATATCAATATTTGGTTTTCATAGAAGTCTAATTGCGGTGTCTATATTTTCCTTACCAAAATGAAGCAACATTCGTTTGCATTATAGCTGCCCAAGCTGCTAGTTAGAGAATCGTATAACTGAAGGGAATCAGAGATTGTTAAAAGGAAACAATGCCACTAGATTCAATTCATGTAACTCCTTTTGGTCAGTAGCTCACTACTTTAATTTTAATTTGCTTTGTTTATGCGCAAGTATTATATCTTCGGTGTTGTTGTTATCCCTGCAAAACATTTAAGATCTAAGATTCAATTTCAGAACTTGAATTCAAACGTCACAGCTTGCACCAATTTTAACAAGTCGAATAATTATATAATTTGTATTTGAAAGGTTGGTGGCTGTATAACCACCTGTAAATTGTATTATAGTTTCGGGCATATCATATTTGCTGATTTAAATATTGTGTCCTTGACAATGTCTCTATCTAGACTTAGGCCTTGTAAATGCCTACTGATTGCGAATCTCGTATTTTTGAGTGTTGTAAGGTACTCTAACCAATGCAGTGTGCATCAGTTTTGCACTTGTCTCCTAGTTGTTAGGCTCCCATCGAAGTAAAGCATCAATAGCTTTTCATCAAATTCCTTAGGAGTTATGATAAAAAGTCTACTGCTTTTTTTAAAGCTCCATCATGAATATTAATTACTTTCTTTGTGTATTATGTATTGCTTTTCAGTTTAATTGATCTTATGAATCTTGCAGGCAAAAATAAATAACTTACGCAAATTATTGTAAACGTCGCACGTATAAGGCGCGCTACCGGTAGAGGTCTCATATCACTTGTCACGACATATGTCTTTGTTCATGAAAGCAACTGTGTATACAGTTGGCTACTTTGGCTTGACAGAAATTATTTTCAAACTAACTTTTATTGGCACATTAGGACCTGGCAGAATCATTATACTGTAGCCACCCCCCACCCCCTTCTTCATCAAGGATGTTTAAGTGCTTCCTTAAAATTCAGGCTACCTAGAAAATCCACAATACTTGACACCTATCATGATTCACCTTCAGATAACGATTTGACAATTTCATTCAGCGATGATGACAGTGATTTTCAAAGTTTTGAAGTGGGTCAAATTACTGGAGGTGGGAAAGTGTTACTGTAAATACATGTGAGTACTTTTGAACCTGGAAATGTTGGCGGCGAATTCGATCAAAGGGCTTAAAACCGTTGCTTACAGTTTGCCTATAAATTACATGTGTGAGTTATGTTTAACAACACAATCCTCTAGTATCCGATGCATACGTTGCATTTGCAAGAACTGATGTTTTAACGTTGAAAAGTAGGATACCAAGCTTATGATTTTAAGTAGAATGCAATAGTCATTTATTTTATCATAGGACTCAGAACCAAGAGAACTGGTGTTAAAAGCTGTGTGACACTCTTTTTGCCGCTTTGTATTATTTTCTGTTTTCGTAAATCACTTGAGCATGGCCCAAGATTTCAATAAAAGTAGGCATGTTTTGTTTGGGTGTAGGACAAAATCCTATAGGACAATATCAAAATATTCCAGAGAAATTAAAACTGCTGCCAAAATTTAAATTCTCTTTGATTAGAAATTGTTTTACTGCCTTGCATTTTAATGTCACATATTGAAAAATATTTCGTGAAACCAACAAGATTTCACAATGTCATATTAAATGCATAATTTTATTTTGAATCCTACCGGTGAAGGGCTAGAGTACTTGAGAAAGGATTAGTTGCTTGAGGTTGCTAGTCAATATGATCGTTCGGAAGAAAAGGCGGTTTTAACGAAGAGAGAGATAAAGAATATCTGTGGTTCGATATTTTGTGGCAAAAACTGTTTTCGATAAAATTGTCTTGATACAAAATAAAGTTATTTTCTTTTTCAGAGATGGTCGGTTACGACAATACCAGGTATGGAGCATAGCCGGGAGTTGTGATTGAAAATGTTAACTATCATGGTCTTGATTAGTAAAGAGGAGCGAAATAGGGATATTGGGAAATAAACATTATGGGCCGATATAGGGACAATGAGGAATTGAACAAGGTGGGCCTATCGAGGGACAAGGAGAACTAAGCATGGTGGGTCTGTATAAGGACCATGGGAATTGAACGTTGTGGAACCGTGTAGGGCAATATGGGGATTTAACATAGTGTGACTGTCTAGGGGCAATGGAAATTGAACATACTCCGGGATCCAGTCAGGATGACCAATGGCTCTAAACTTATTATTGACTTTGATTCATCTGTTATTTAACTTCTCAAAGATTTCCTTGATCATCTAATTTTCCTTTTCCGTTCTTTCCTTTTCCCTGGCGATCTTGATCTTTAACACCTCTTCCTTCATCACTTTTCTGACAACAGAAATGTTTCGGCAGCAACTTAAGAGTGCATAAGGCCAATGTACGCAGGCATCGATCGTTTCAAAAAAGTCCTTAGTCACCACCATCAAATCTAAAGCTTTCTTCAGTAGTCCCATTGTGCAGTTTTTATAAGGAATTAGTCCTTTATTTTTCATTCTTCATCCCACCATACCTCTTTAATCAACACGCCAACTTTTTGAACGGTTCAAACTCTTCTTTTCACACTTTGTAGAGTAGCTGGATATTTCCAATAGGTTCCTATCTTCCCTGCTACATACTTCACCTCCACCATACAATCCCAACCATTTTTCAAATAATCTATGCAATTCATGTCTTTGTAGTTGACACGTCAGCAATGAGTAGCCAGACCGAACTGAACTGAACTTGAATTAGTGCCGCTTTCGCCAAAAGGCATGCGCGACTAGTTTATGCCCGCACAACGGGCTGATCGGTTAATCTCGGGAGAAGGAAAAAGAGCCACATCTCGCGGCGCATGTATGCACACAAACTGTGCAGATTAATTAGTCCGATTCTGGAGCAGTGATGCTCCACGGGACATTCGATGGTCGAGGAACACACATGCCCATCATAGTAGTCTGTATCTACTATAAGACGCTTATTGGGAATACTAACCCATCCAAAGCATCACCCCGGTGCCGTATTTACAAGCTCAGCGGGGCACCTGTTAGAAACGAGTTAGAATCGGCCCACATACTCGTCTTTAGTAACCCGGAATAGGGAGGAGAGCAGAGGGTACAGTTCCTACGTCATGAAACGCCTAATAAGTCAAATTCAACCTAGTTGTACTAATAGGTACTCACTATTGCCGATCCTGTGTTAGCCACACTCTTAATTAGAGTCATATACGGCTAAGGTTGAATTTACCTATATTATAAATTTATAACGGATTGTACTGGAGTACTTGATTCCTTTGTGCTGATATGAAGTATAGTGTGTTTTGTTTGGTAAGAGTGATGAGTTGTAAAAAATATATAAAATAGTTTCTTGTAGGTCCGCGCTACAATGCCTTTTGGTTGCTTTCTATTTGATGTGTAGTTTCATCTCCATATTAGCCGGAGACTAACGTAGCAGTGGGAAGCACTAGCAGTATTAAGAAAAGTCAGAGATGGAAGCAATTTTCCCACAACAAGCGTTGAATGCGATTAAGGGGCTAAACCTCCGAATCGCTACAGGATGGAGCCGTCGTGCTCATGCAAAGCGTACTGCGCTTTTGCTGATATGGGAAGAAGGTAGCAGAAATAACTAGAGAGGCGCCAATAGAAGTAATTGGAGAAATGCTCCTCCAGGAAGACCGACACAAAGAAGACACAATGAGGCACCGCAGAGGTAGCAACATTTAAACTTGCAAACTACAACTATTCAACAACAAGTGACTCCCAGTGTTGTCACTACAATGACTCCCGCCCACGGAATGAAGATAGGTACAGCTACTAAATCACATCCAACTATTTCACCAAATACTGGAAGAACAACTGAAATCTTAACCAGAAATGGAAACGAGGTTCAAGAGAGGGCCATGGAGGTGAATACATGTCATATATTGAGTGAAATGGAGTCTATGACAATAGAGGACACCCAGAAAGGAACAAAAAGTCCTTTAATAATACCAGTACCCAAGGAAATAAATACTTCGACTAACATAAGAAGATCGTTATCAGCAGCATTGCCATTTATATCCAAGCAAATGAACATTAGTTCAATGTCAATTCCTGTAGTAGCAGCACTGATAACTTCTACGGCAGCACTACCTAAATTACCAAGTGGAATAATTGCTGAGAGTAAATCTACCAATCCAGGGAAACTCACAACAACAACAACAACAACAACAACAAAAGCTAGTGAGCCTTCCAAAAACAAGCAACTACACTTTCAAGAGATGTACATGCAACCAAGTCGTCTGCTACCAAAAACTGGAACACCATCTGGCAGTGGTGAACAACGTATACCAACTACGAAAAATGACGCAAAACCCAAAACAAGAGTCGGGCCAAACCAGGATAGATCCAGTCACACACCAGGAAATAGACGTGATCAACTATATGGCCGACCAATTTGATGCATGGGGTCTTACATATCTACTACAAAATGCTGCGCGCAACCATATACTTTACTGATGCACTCCGAACAATACTAGAGGCCAATCAAACAATCTACTATGATAGATCACTAGGAGAAAGTTCGTTAAGAAATATGAAGATACAAAAGAATATTTCATAGACATCAGCACCCGAGGAGAACAGCCCAATACCAATCCTGGCGATGCTGATAAATGACCTTCTGAAATTCCACGGAGTGCAGTCACGACCAATTTCAACATATTATCAATGGGAAATCTTGGTCATGGCAGACCTATTCGGTATTTAGAGATACAAAGAAATCAAAAGGGATAGCTTCAGCAATCCACAAAACATTCAGCCGTTCCTGTATCCATTTTCTGGAGTGCAACCACAGCCCTTTCTAGGGCTATCACATACTGCCATTTAAAAAGAGATTTCAATTTAGTTTGAAATTTCGACTCGATAACACTTTTGATAACCTACTACGATCCTTTGACCACCGTTCGAACTCAAAACCACAATTCCTAACTGGAAAATGAAAAAATATTTAATGGTCTCTCAGACCTAGTCCATTGGTTTAAACAAATGATATGTACACTGCGTACTTTTGAAATTAAAGATAGGAAAAATTTAAAACTAAATTCGTGACTCTTATTGCAATTGTGGCTAACAAACAATTGGTAATAGGATTTGCCCACTATATAGGCAATTGGGTTGAATTTGACATTATAATTTTTGGCGTTTCAGTTACGCTCCTGCTGACGTTTGGTCTCTCCTTCCGGGTCCCTCTCCTTCCTGCCAACTCAGACATTAAAAGACAAGTGTGTGGGCCGATTCCCACTCGTCTATAAAACAGGTGCCCCAAAGAGCATGTAAGTACGGAACCGGGGTGACGTCATAAGAGTAGTGCCCAATCCGACAAGACGTCTTATACTGCAGTAAACAGACATTTATTTACATTGAGTGCGTCTTGTGTCCATTCCCACTCATGATAGCCTTTCATGCAGGTCAAATGAGATTTACTGTCCCACGACCTGTCGGCTAAATCAAACAGCATTCTTTGGTTGCATAGATGCGCTGGGGGATGTCGCACCACTCCGACCCCTCGAACAAAATCAGTCAGCCCATATTGTGGCATCAAACGGTCGCGTATGCCCAAGTGGGCGAATGCGACCTAAATCCAACTAATCAATCAGCCAGTGATGTGTAGTTTGTGTGATGCGATGGGGGTCTTTTTCACGTCTGTGGCAACAATTCATCAGGACCACTAAGAAACAATGGAAACGACAAGAGAAGGAGAAAGGACAATAACAGTAAAAAGGACCGGAATTATCAATCAAATCGTTATAATCTACCCAAACAAAGAGGACCATCAAAGAGAACGAAGATACGAAGAAGCACGAAACTAACATGAGAAGCAGAAGCAACTGTCATCAGATAGACTTAACATTATATATTAGTTGTTGCAAAACAAAACTGAACAATATCAGTAACAAACGTCTAGCTGCTGAGAATTTAAAATTATCAGGCCAAACCTAAATTATTTTATAATCTGGTGTAGTACAGGGAAACAAATGTATAGGTACCTGGAAATCTCTAAATTAGGAAGAGTCACCAGGCATAACTCAATAACCACCAAAAGTAAGCAAACACTCAGAAGGACTACAAGAACAAACAAGTCAACCAGGACACCAAGATAGAAGTTCCAATAAGAGAAGAAGACAATCAACCACCTAGAGGTTTCAAAGCAATATTGAAACTAATTGGTCCCCACAGATATCGAACCTTTGAAGACATAGGTAGAGAACTCATATATTACGGAAGTGACATTACAAATGCAACAATACTAAGGAATGGACAAGGTCTAGAAACCTCCACTCTTCTACTAGAATTTTTCACGCCGCTACCACTATTGGTAATGCTAGGACCATATGGAAAATCATACCCACTTGAAGGATATGAAAATAAACCCCGATTCTGAGCAAAATACAAACGATGATGACACTTTTCGACAAAGTGCAGAAGTTAAACAAAGTGTAACCAATGCGACATCTCCAACATGCGCTAACTACAAAGGAAGGTATATCCAGAAGTGTATACACACAATTAGTAAAGGAGGTATTGCAATTAATGAATGAAAAATTCCTAACATACAGAGAAGCTAAAATGAAATTCCATCAAGCAAACGACTGGAAATCACGACATTCCGAATTAATGAAGTAGGAAACGGTCGCTCACACTTCATAACGTGAACCAAACCGAAACAATGTAGAAGAACAGGAGACAACCAATCAGAAACAAACCCAAACCAATTATCCGTCCAATCCAATAAAAGATGACAATAATAGTAATAAAAAAGAGGGCTACCAGTAAGGTAATTGTCAATAAAGGTAGTTCAACACCAAGCGATCCAAATATAACAGCAACAGTGACCTCAATACCACAAGGAAAAAAAGGCAAAATACTCAACCCAATCCATACAAGACCCTCTTATATATATCCTAGAAACTGCTTCCGCAAATACAAAACCCAAGCAACTGCAATAGTAACAATGTCAACACTAATCACGAATTAGACAAAGAAATTGAGCTTAACATTATAATAAGTTATCTTCACTCGTTTGTAATTAGTGTATTACAAATAACTCGAAATAACCTAGTCCACAGACAAGAATTACTTATTCTGCTCTCCAACGTACTAGATACTCACTTTAGGAAGGAATAATTTAAATAGGTAAGATTATAAATAAATATGCATTACAGGCGATAGGGAAAAGCTTGATAATATGGCAGTGAAACTGTTGAGGCTTAAAGAACAATTACACTAAACTAAACATAGCCATTAACGAAACTACTAATAAGCCCGACATCATTTGCCTAAAAGAAACTCAGCTAATTGAAAATAACCAATTTATACCAAAACTGCCATAATACGATAAACAATGCATCAAATATCGTACTAACAATCAAATAGGAGGAGGTATAGCTCTCTATGTTCACAATACCTTCACCAATGTGGTCGAAATCAACACACCAGCGAATCCAACAAATACAAATCGAATTGAAATCCAATATGTGAAAATTAAATTAAACCAAATCTCAATCACTTTATAGAATATAAATGATCCTGGAGGACTAGATAACAATACCTTGGATACCTATAGAAATACAGCATCCAATAAGGACTAAAATATGATTGTATGTGGCGACGTTAATGATCATAATGAAATCTGGGGTGGAGAACACAAAAACCAAGAGGAAGACCTATTGAAAAACGGGTCCAAGAAACTACTCTAATAATCAATACATAGACCCAAGAAGCAGTAAGCTAACAGCTATTGATCTATCATTGCCACCCACCAAATTATCAACTATTATTATCTTGGAAAGACTGAATAATAACACCTTTGGTAGCGACCGTAGTCCTATGATAATTACAGTCCACATAACATCCCCAAAAATTACCAAAGTAACATGGCAAGACGAAAATTCTAGAAGACCGATTGGAAATCATTTCTAGCAGCATTAACTGGAATACAACTATATGATGTCAAAAATTACAATCCAGATATATTTTATGACAATATAATTAAGGTATTGAATGATGTTGCCAATAATAATATCCCGAAAACGAAAGGGAAAGGAACCAAACTTCCAGTGCCTTGGTGGACTGAAGAATGTACAAAAGTGATTAAAGGAGAAACGAAAGCACTCAACCGCTTCAAACACACAAAACTGGGTTAAGATTTTATGCAGTTTAACCTGAAGGAAACCGACGCAAAGAAAATAATACAAGAAGCTAAAAGGAACTCTTGGCCTAACTTCTGCTCATCCCTTAACTACAAAGCAAATGCAAAACACCTCTGGGATACGATTAAAGCAATTAGGGGCAAAACTAATAACATATCCCCAATAACCCCAGGGGCAGTCACTGACAAAGAAAAAGCCAACCTGATTGCAAAACATTTTGCAATGATGAGCAGTAATAAAAAACCATTCCGCCAAGTTCTTAATAGAATGTGAATTATTAGAAAGCAAACATCATTTTCGCTGACCTGGCAATCAATAGTGATGGGTCACCTCTCAATGGAAACTTCAGTATATATGAATTTAGAAATGAAGTAAATAGTAAAAGAACTACCTCTCCTGGAGAGGATCAATTGGAATATGCAATTTATCAAAATATGCCCCACCTTACAAAATAAATAATACTCTATCTCATAAATATAATTTGGCAGGTAATATCCAACAGATATGGAAACAAGCAATAGTCACAGCCGTCCCAAACAAGGAAATGACCCAGCAACTCTTAGCTCACATAGAGCAATCTCCCTTACATATAGCATTTGCAAAATCATGGAAATCATGGTTAAAAGCGGATTAAATATCACCTTGAGAAAAATCATCTCATCACTCCTAACCAGTGTGGATTCAGAAATGAAAGGTCATCTATTGGCCAAGTAATTCGACTTGAAACTGGTGTACACCTGACCTTGAATGCGACAGATATCTAATAGCCATCTACTTTGATTTTGAAAGAGCATTTTGCCCAGTTTGTACTAAAGATATAATGGCCAAACTCAATCAATACGGAATCACATGACGATTGCATAAATGGATTAAACAATTCTTAACAGGGAGAAAAATTAAAACAAGAATAAGAAAAATATATTTAGATACTTACGATCTGGACAGTGGAATCCAATAAGGGACTGTGCTAAGACCAAAACTACTTCATATGATGGCCAACGACCTAGGAAAATCAATTAATACTTAAAAATTAGATCTTTTGCAATTCGCTGACAATAGCGGAATCTGGAAGCCTGGTTTCCAGGCACCTGTAATTTCTTCAGTAAAATTCAAAATAACTTCATTGCGATTGGAAATTGGACAGACAAATGGGGCTTTAAATTCTCCACTAGCAAAACGATGGTAATGCTTATTTCTCCATTGAAAAAAAGGAACATAAATACTCCGTTCTCCTGCTACAAAATACTCCTATCTATTTGTTAATATATGCAGATGATTTCTAGGTGTGCTGCTTGACGAGCAACTCACTCGGAATACAAACATTACAGACCTGGCAATAAGATCCAACCAAGACCAGAACAATTTACTGAACGTTAAAGGAACAACATGGGACGCTGACCAAGACACACTACTTATGCTATATAAAGCTCTAATTAGATCAAACATGGATGCGGATGCTACGTCTAAAACTCAGGAACGTCAACGCCATTAAATAATCTATACAAAAGTCCAATATCAAGCTCTCAAAATATACACTGGGCTCCTTAAAAATCACGTCAAAAGATGAACTTCAAATACTGACAGGAGAGTTACCACTATAACTAAGAAGAGAGAAGCAGTTATTAGGATATTCCGCAAGAACATCAGCACATGAAAATGATCACCCAGAGAAAAATTCGTTATCTAGGTGTAACAGGGCCTTAAGCAAAAAGTTAGTTCCCAACATAGCCAGAGGAAAAACAATTCCCAAAAAAAATCAAGGAATAACAAATGAACATACTAGAAACTGACCCAATTAAATACATAGAGCCAACTCCATGGAAAATTCAAAGTCCCAAGATTAGCCTACAAGCTGTAAACCTAGGACCTCAAAAAGACAACTCAACCAAAATACTAATTGAAATTCAAGAAAAGCTGGACCCAAACTATCAAAAACACTCTATTGTATACAAGAATGGATCTAAATCAACTGAACTGAACCGAACTGTTCCCGCAATTGTAATCCCGAGCCTCAACATTGAATTTGAAAGCAGACTACCCGACGGGAGTTCCATATACACAGCAGAAGTTTGGGCAATCATCGAAGCTTTGAAGTGATTTCAGATTCCCTTAGCATTTTAAAAACAATCCAAACTGGAAACTCCAAAAGTGGGGGCAACTTTCCACAAGAAGCCTTGCTACTGATCAGAAATATTGAAGACACAGGGAACACATTGGAATTAATGTGGGTCTCTTCGCATATAAACCTCCCGGGGAACGATATGGCAGACAGAGAAGAAAAAATAATAATAATGAGACAAACACATGCATCTTTTACAGCACTCACGAACTATAGAATCAAGAACAAAATTAATCAAAAACGGCAAAATGATTGGGAAGACAACAATAAAGGCAGAACCCTATTTAGAATGCAAACACAGGTCAGTCACAACAACAGAGTCCCACTGCCCAATAATTCTACTGATCTAAAGATTATCAACAGAATTAGAACCGAAAAACCCTCCTAGCGGGCAGTCTAGGCAAATATCTTAAGGATAACGAAACAAGGAACACCGAGTGTCCCTATATTCTAGTAACAGAAGATCTAAAACAGATTCTCAACAGTTGTCCAAAATATTAAACTCAAAGAACCAGATTAGAAGAAAACCAAAAATCTAATAAAGGTCTAATGCCAATACCCACGTTTCGTCGAGCAGTGTAGCAATATTAACAGGAACCAAACTTACATAAACATCATTGATTTCATTGAAGAGATAGGTAAATATAATTTGACCGAAATTCCACCATCCCTAATCTTAGCACTTTCTTTTCTTAACACTTTTATCACTGCTTCTTTCATACTAACCTTATTAAAAAAAAAAATGCAAATGGCGGAAGAGGGGAGGCCTTGAGAGGGGGCGGAATAAGAGCAACAATACTTTCTGCCATTGCAAAGCTTTGCAAAAGTTCCATTAAGATCTATACCGATGGATCAAAATCCAACGATCCTGACACAACGGCGGCTGCTATATTAACACCAAAAGAAACCAGGGCCTGGAGCTAGACTACTAGACAAATTTCAATATACACAGCAGGGTTTTTGGGCCATATTTAAAGCCCTGAAATGACTCCAATCCACCAACATTCGCAAAGCAATAATACTCAGTTGTACACGCAGCGTGTTAAGGTCAATGGAAACCTGACAACTCTACCAAGCGTGATAACTTTGTAAACGAGACCAACCTACTACTTAGACACATGGAAAACAATAACAGGAAAACAGAAATTATGTGGGAACCATCTCACATTGTCATCCCAATGCTACTTATTTTGAGACACTTAATTGTATCTTACATTCTTATTTCATAACTAAGAGAAATAAATTATTTGTTGATTTTGCTTAAATTGTTGATATCACACCTTTCTGCTAAAACCATAGTTATAACAATGTTTATAATATTACATTATAAGCCTCTAAATGTTAACGATAGTAAATTGAAATTACTATTTAGTTGAGATGAATTAAATTGATCATTGCTCATATGTATTTGACCAGAAAAAAATATTCGGTTTCAGTTAGTCAACACTGCGTGTATGTATGCTGATGCTTGTTATTCCAGATAGTCGCCATATTTTGAATTAGCTGGTAATGACCAAATAGTATTCAGGTTATATCCCGTGTGTTTTAAAATATGTTGAATGTGACCGTGACAAATGCGTATGAATAGACTTAATGACATTATATCGTTTCATTAAATCATTGTCATCGACGATACGCATCCATAAAAATAAAAAAAAATGTAAACTTTATACACAACTGTGTCGAGATATTTTGCTTGTTGTACTATTCCTCCCGACGATACGTCATTTTTGTAAACAGTGGATCATCTATCTCTTTTGCTCGAAAATCCGATTTGTACCAAGAAAGAACGAACCGCTTTTGATTTAGGTAAGAAATATTCATAAAGGGAACAAAACTATCCGACATATTCTAAATGCATAAAAATGGATTTCTATTTGCTTACATGAAGAACCACCCCATGACGTTCTTGAACTTGTTACTCAGAAAAACCTATTTAATATGTATCTTTTAGAATCACAAATAACTACATTATTTGAAAGATATAAATGTTTACCTTTGGAACAATCCTGCATCGTAATCCAAGTTTCTAAATTTGCAATAAGTTATCCCACACCTACATTATTGTCTAAAATCAATTTGTCATCTTGCTACTCGAATGGATTGTCAACAATTTCCAGGGCGCATAGTTGTACAATTCTTTAGTAATTGTATTTCCATAAAAGAGATGTTGTAAAAACATCACGTCGTAATCAATGTTGTTTCTCTTCAGTTTAATAACTTATTTTTATACATTTTTGGACTTGTCCTTTTTTAAAGTCGGTTTAGTTTGCATAATATTTCTTGCCATTAAATGACAATGTTACCTTTAATTGTTTAAAACCAGCTATAAACGTGATCTAGTTCCTAGGTTGAATACTGACAAAAAGGTACAATGTTATGAATTCCATTTCCATAGCCCGATGAATTAACATTGTAACATTTCAAAGTCATACTCTGAATAGGCCGACGTATAGGGAGTCATTAAAAAGCAAGAGTAGTTTCTCGTGTGCCCAAAATTAATACTAGTATCAATTTTATGTACTGGTGACAACCGGCGCTTTTCAAACGGTTAGCGTTGCAATATTTCATTTTCGTCAATCGTTAGAAATTGGTATGCCTTTTGTGCCAATATTGCCGACGGAAACATTGCATGCATAAATGAGATCTTTTGGTCGATAAACGAACAACATTTAGGCGGTCGCTTAATGAATGTGTGCAGTGTCGCCAGAAGTTAAACAATATTTTCAACTGTTTTTGTGAAAATAAAAGTTAATTAGCCACTTCATATTTAAGAATGAGATAGTAATAAGGTTAAAATTTATTTGAAGCCAAGTTTGTTATTTACATTTTATTTTTTTTTTATATGTTCAATGTGTAACATTCCGGCAACATCATGTATATTATGCAAATTTATGTTCATAGCGTGTTTATTTAAATGATTATAGCAGAATTGATAATAATATTTGGTCATCACCGTTCTAATGTATCTGACCGTTTGCAGATATGATGCAACATCATAGCCCAAGATGTTAAATGTATATTTGCCCACTGCAAGGTTAACCTCCGAAGTCATAATTTCTAGCCTGAAGCGCATGCATCGTATAGTCAGTTTCCGGACAAACTGTCTCGATATCATATCTTGTTCTAAATAATCGCTGGTTCGCAATTAAGTTATATAAAGAGCATCGTTAGTTATCAAAGTAATATTGGGGACAGACAAAATACCCCAGACCAGATCGATAATAATAAATGGTAGGACATAATTCTGTCCCCATTACAAGTTTATCCTTTTTTAAACCAACACATATATTCATCTTTGCGTGACATTTTAGATTTTTGGAAGTTTTGTGCCGACCATTCCTGAGTAGATACGAGACAATGTGTGTGTGGATTAGATGTTAGATCTTAACATATAAGGAGATTAGGATGCCTACTGATATAAAGGCTAATTGCACGTGCATATGTTTTCCACCTCGCTTTCAAAAGCATCACTTCACACTCTTTTAATCCATTACATTAAATCCATCAGCAGTGTTTAACACTTACATTTTTATCGTATACCATATCCGTTAGAAATAGAGCATTACTAGCATACAGACAGAATAATTACTGAGTTTACTGTATTTCACCATTATTTTCTGAAACACCTAAAATCGAAACTATACGTTGATTGTGTAAGGATGAAATTCCATAATTAAATATTGATATCTCAGATTCTTTTTTTCTTCCCTTACACTGTCACATAATAGGCCAGTATATTTATGACTGTTTCTAAATTTTAAAAACTTTTATTTCGAGAGGGGATTATGTCATTTCTTACATTTGTTATGTACCCAAATAATATACAGCTTATTATATATAATTGGTAGGTAAGTTGGAAGCAAAGAATACAGGTGCTTGTGGGGCGATGAATAATAAGACTTCTGATACGTGAGAATATTGCAGTATTTTTTTTTTTCATGAATGTATTGGAAACATTGTACATTAATCACAGTTCTACAATGTAAGACATCCATCATGATATTGGCATCTTTCTTACACAATAAACAGCGTTGGGTGGCATGTTCCTTGCTTGATTGACAGGGTACCTAGAGGCCAAATTTTCAAGATTCTCTCATACACCTGACAAACCATATTAACACTTCTCCATAGATTTAAGACTAGTTTTGTCTGAAGCAGCAGAGAGGGTGGACCCTACAACTTTTTCCGAGGGTCCGTTAGCAAAAATAAATGTTCATACGAAGGGCTAAAAAATAAGGTCAATAACGCTAAACCGAATCCGCTAACCGAACACATTTCGTTGTTGCGGTAAACAGGCCACAATAACGAAATCGACGAGGTTAGTTCGTTTTTGTTACTCGTTCGTTGACGTATTTTTTTTTTTTAAATTTTAGGCGTGTTTTGTTTGCGTCTCACACTCATTTTTTTGTCAGTCCACCCTCTCTGCTGCTGTGGTTTTTATCCAAATATTTTATCAAGTCCGTTACGATATCTCGACCTAGGATCATGCAAATTTATTGTTATAAAACCAAACGGGGTAGCTTGTCCTTTTGAAAAAAAGTTTATGAACTTAATCATATCTATGTCCCCTGAACACCAAGTATAATAAATATTTTGCAGCGTATGATTATCAACTCCGTTAAACTCAACTAAAATCTTACAGTTATCTCTGATCACTTTTGGAATTTGTGTATAACGCTGGGCAACATAAATCTGTATTTTTATGTCTACCTCTGGAAAATATCCTAGCTGGATTTGATTGTTTATCCAGCATGACATCGTCGTATACTACTAAATTATTAATAAGTCCATGAAGATCATCTACAGATGGCGCTTCATCAATACTGGTAATAAAATCAATAATATCATTACCGTCTTCATTCAGCAACTTTGCATTTTCATTAAAATCTTTAAATACTTCATAGCATTGTTGATCATCTAAAGATGGTGCTACTAAATACAATGTATCCCACTTGAGCCATCTCATTATCAGATTAAGCAATAATTGCGTCTTACCACTTCAAGATGGCCCAATTATTATCATTCTGATAGAATTCGGTAGCGCTGGGTAATGCTTGACTGGCTCTTGTTTTCGTGTCGCCGAAAAGTCAATTATATCCATATGATAAATAATATGAATTTATATGGTGTTCGATGCAAGGCAGCTACGTCCACCACTGGATTAACAACAATAATAACAAAAAAATAAAAACGCACACTTACAGGTAAGTGTGAAAAGTGTGGTACAAAAAATTACAAATTTATTTCGTCTAGCACAGCGACGGGAGGTGATATCGCCCCCTCGTTGGGAAGATTACCAGGGGATCCGTGGGCGAAGTATCCCGGGAAAAAACATCTACCCGGATACAATTATTGTGGTCCTGGAACTCGACTTGATATCCGACTTGACGAACGAGATCAACCGCGACCTGGAGAGTATCCAATAAATAAGATTGATCACACGTTTCATGTTCATGATGTTGCGTCTAAAAGCAAAGATTTACAACAACGGCATCTCGCAGATGTGAAACTGATTCATGCGTTAAATTCTATACCTTACAAATCTCTCAGAGAAAAACTCTCTAGTTTTCTAGTGAAATCTGCAATGAAAGGTAAAATTATGCTAGGAGCTGGGTAATTAATTATATGACTATTATAATGGAATCCATTTATAATAGCCCAATAGGATATTGGAAGGGCAGAGCAGCGATTAGTAAACTTGCTGAAGCAGCAAACGTCTCACGTGCTGTTGCTGCAGCGTGGTTAGCACGACAGGCAATATGGCAAATCTATCTACGTCCACCTAAAAAAATTCAGTACGCGTATTTTGATGTCAGCGTTCCCAATGAAGTTCATCAAGCAGATATTTTGTTTTTACCGCACGATACTATTAAAACACGTGGACGTCAATCACGCACATACAAATACGCATTAACTGTCGTTGACGTTGCAAGTAGATATAAAGAAGCAGAACCACTGTCAACAAAGACAGCAACTGAAGTTGCATCTGCGTTTGAACGAATTTATCAACGAGGATCCGGACCACAAGGTGGTCTACGATGGCCACAGTTGCTACAAGTTGATCCTGGCAAAGAATTTCTTGGTGCAGTATCATCGCTGATGAAAAAACATAATGTCAAAATCAGACAAGGACACATCGCAATTCATCGTGATCAGGCAATAGTTGAAAGATTTAATCGAACACTCGCTGAGCGGTTATTTAGATATAAATATGCAAAGGAAATAATTCAGGGCGACATGAGATCTCGCGAATGGGTTGCAAGGTTACCAAATGTGATAGCTGCGTTAAATAATGAAATTACTCGTGCAACTTCTATGAAACCTATTAATGCAATTACAAAGAACCATATACCCAACATCGATGGCTACGGACAACGACGTGACTTTTCAAAACAACCAATGTTAGGTAATGTGACTGTCAGGTATTTATATGAACCTGGTGAACTTGAAGGGGGTAAAAAAAAAAGAGCAACTGATCCTATCTGGAGTGTGACTACACATAAAATTTCTAGCGTGGTTAGATCCACGGGTAGACCTGTCATATACAGATTAGATTCAAATGCTCCTCAGCGTGGATTTGTACGCGAAAAATTGCAAGTAATTCCTGAGGACACACAATTACCACAGCGTTCACCTTTGTAAACTAGCACCCCTACGTCGATTACATTCAAGACATGTCAATATGACATTATCATGTGTATGACCAAGGTCACTATTAATTCTATCTACGGTGAACTGTCTTGGATTATTACTCGAATATTCCCATAGCATATTACAGTTACAACTTGCACAATGATTATTCTGTCGTTGTATTAGTGTCATAATTAATTCAGTATCAATTTCAAAATCGCGATTATATTTTTTTATCACATTGCTTATAACCAATGGTTTTTTTCTTATTACGCCATTGCTAGCAGTTTGATTATTATTTTCTGTAAAATTCATAATAACCCTGTGCAGTTGAGATATTCTTCTGACTCGACACACTGCGAGATAAACTAAATTTGACCATTCGATTATATCATCGACAATCCAGATCTTTGTATCAGCAATAGTTAGTCCTTGTGACGAATGAATCGTTATGGCATATCTTAATTTCATGGAGTTTTATCCATGATCAACGCGCTCTCAACAACATTAACATCAACCAAAACAATATCATTCAATACAAGATTTTGTTTTTCATTTCTTCCTGGAATCTCAACTTCAATATTTTGTCGTCGAGTATCTGCTGGGCGATAACATAATGGTACAGGTAGATTTGAAAACTTTTCTTTATGTAACAGAAATAATTTCTCTTGCAATTCGTCACGAACTATTTTTCTACTCGCAACTATTAAACCATTTGGTCGCCATAAATTCCAAAAATCATTTACAGGAGTTTCCGGAATTATTTCACGCATTGTTTCACATTGTATTTTATCTGGCTGTAGTCTGATTAATCATTTAAATTCGTTCAGAGGTTCATCAATAGCTCTATGATCATCGGTTATCTCCTCATAATAATCCACAAATAATTTTAACCACTCGTGCGGAGACTGCCCAACGGAAGGTGGTGGTCGACCATGATCGCCGCACATTATCACAGCAGTATTTTTTGTCAGTAACCAATCAAGAAATATTTTTAATGTCTCTAACGATACTGTACAAATTTCATCCCAGATGATAATTCGGGGTATATATTTCTCACCCATTCGCTCATGTGTCCACGTATCCTCGCACCATCTGAAGAAACCATGATAAGTTTGAGATTTTACTCCTCGTTCGTTTATTTCTCTGGCTAGTCTATGTGTAGGTGTCAGAACAATCATATCAACGGAGTTCTTGAAACTACGGCGAAATAATTCAATGGCACGTGTTGTTTTTTCAGAACCTCCAGGCCCACTGAGATAAACGGTTTTATGTCTGGCCACAGGATCAAACACAGTTGGTGCTGTAGATGTTAATATTTGATTATGATTACTGTAATATATTTCCCTGATTTCAACGTCTGCATATTCTGAATAGTCGAGTATATTTTCTTGTTTTATTCTCCATGATCCCCATTCGTCATTACCGAATAGCGGTTTTAGCAAATCTAAATACGCTTTATTTATATAAAATGAATCCGTGGCAACTCTAACCACGTAACGAGGAAATCTATTTATCATCGATAATAAATTTATGGAAACGTACTCGAGCATAGAAGATCTTAAATGAGTAAATTGCGGTGACTCCCCATCAACATAGCTCACGATTGTACCTAATTTAGACCCGTCTGATGAATAAGCATTACTCCGACTCATAAATGTATGTTTTTCCGTTGCATCAGGAATTATAAAATCGAGCTCAGCATCATCCATAATTAATCTTGTACACATTCGTTTATGATGATATGATCCTCCTTGAGTAAACTTACCGATTATTTTCCTACCAAGATCTTTTGCAACTTTATGTTCATGATCAATCATATCAGGATTTTCATCATCTGACTCTGTCAGGGGTTGTAGTAACCAAACTTGTTTCTGCGGATAGTATGATATAATAGCTTCGTTTACGCTCAACGACAATAAGATTCCGGTATCAAGCATGTATCGTAATAACACTATTGGAGCCCAATATTTTTCTGCGAAATGTCTTCCAAACCAAACATAAATAATCGGATGCAGATTTTTCGCAAACTCAAATGATTCTATACAAGCAAATCCAGTTAGGTCAAAATCAGGTAAGAGTCCATTTATCGCAACTGTGGTCATCTCGTGTGTGGGATGTCCGAATCTTTTAAAGTATTCAGAACATTCTTCGTATCCAACAAAACTTCCAGGATAACACGCTACCATATCAACCAATATAATATCGCTATAATCGTATTTAGTATTCCATAATCCGCCGTGTCCATATTCGACACAACTGTACTGGATGTCTTCAAGAAATTCTAATCGTGTCGGTTTCCATGATCTTTTTTCTTGAGCAAAGTGAGCAGCAACCGATGGAACCGTAAAACAATTATTTAGTAATTGTTCAACTTCAGCATCATCAGAATTATATTTCAATGCAAGATTCTTCATTTTTTCATGAAGAGATTCTGCACGATAAAATTCTCCGTTAGGCCTTGCAAATTAATCGTAATACGAATCTGAACTTTGAAATAACCAGACAGATACAGGGTCACTCTTGCCAATATCACTGATAACGTCATATATATAATCGCTATAAAATTTAACTGTCCTATCCAGTGGAAATATTGTTACAGCGTTAGTCCATGAATGTGCATTATGATCAATGATTGTTATAGAGGTTCCATTTTTTATATATTTCGGTTTATATAAAGTTTCTCCGGTTAGTGTTTTTACTGTTATTGGAAATCTTAATTTCTTTTCTAGCTTAGCAACGTCGCTGATAGATGCTCCGGTATCTTTAACTGTTTCTGCCCACGTATTTATTTTTTTACGTCTTAGATCAGTTAAACCGTTTCCGCGTATTGCTTTTGAGAAATGTTCCATAACTCTCTCAGCTACGCAGTTTAGTCCCCTTGACAATTTCATTGGTTTGAGATTATTAACGCTAGGTTTATCATTTAGTGGATATATCGCAAAAATAACTGCAGTTACAGGATATGCTCGTTCATAATACGGTTTATCAATACCCGTCAATGTTCCTGGTTTTGATTTGTTATTTAATGTAACAGTATTATTTCCAGTATGAAGTCGTACAGGGTCACGTTTATCACGGACGATCCAAGTGTCATCATCTGTCTGCACAATAAATTTTACTAGAATAATATATCGCTGATTGTCGAGATAGTTGATAATATTTTTACCTCGTTCGTCACTCATTCTAAAATCAATGATATTCATGATCCTGAATGTCGACCAAGTATGAGCCGCACCATCGTTGCGAAATTCTTTCTTGGCTTCACGGATACGATCGATTATATCTCTATTTATCAAAGCCAGATCTTGCATCGAAAAATTAAATTTAGATTTCTGTAGTTTGTCAAGATCAAATCTTGCTCCCGCCGAGACGGTGGAAGGTTCAATTATGGATAATCTCTCAAATTCCTCCATACTATAATTAAGACAAATATATGTTTAATTAAACTTTAATTATATATATAATGATTCAAACAAACAATAAATGCCGATGGCTTATGATTGGATTTTCTCTTCCTTGTAATAAATCATGCGTAAATGAATTTTGTGGTCAACATATGCAAAGCTTTCGCAAAGGTAGTCTTGGACCGAAACCGTGTTTACGATGTGATGTTGGAGTCAGAGGAGAAGCACGGTTATGTGTGCAATGCGGTGGTAAAGATACAGAGAGCTGAAACGATATTATGATAAGAAGTCGTCAGGTGAATCTCCCATAAAAACCGCTGAAGACTATCTGGCCAGATTTCAAAATAATCATTTAGACAAATAGTATTACTATATAAAATGGAGCAAAATAAATTTGTAAAGCACCCTATCATTAAAAATTATGAAGCGTCTCGTGATGGTGTAATCAGAAACTGCAGA